>OY986436.1:161637357-161724857 GCA_963920525.1 Dichetophora obliterata
AACATTTTTATCAAATAATACGAGGGAAACAGCTTCACCACTTAGATACCAAAGATGTCCAGAGAACCTCGTCAATTAAAGCGTAATCAGAAATTGCTACCAAAAAATTAAAATCGTTATATGGAGCTTCGATTGCACTGGTGGCTGTAAACCAAGCTTTGACGTAAAGAGTTACAATAAAAATGATAATATTGCGAAGTCCACTTAGTTCGTCTGTATTAAAGCCGAAATGTTTTCGGAATAAAAACATTTTTGAGCAGTATATGGTTTTCGCCATCCATCGAGCATGACTGACAGCTCCTGGTAGTCTAAAATGTTAATTTGGAATATTTTCACCAAGAAACAATAAAATTATTTGAAGAAACTCTTTATAGTCATCTCTTGGTTGCTTTTCCTTCAGTTGCGCTAAACAAAAAGACTTGATCTCGTCTTGAACTTTGATTGGTATTTTTTTCTGCAACCGTAGCATCTTCTATGCCAGAAGTATAAAGTTTATCTTTAATGTCTTCCCATTGCCCTTTGAAACGGGAAAAAATCGGCACTCCTGGCCCAGACATTTTTCCGAATTCAGCTTCAAACACTTCTTTTAATACCAATTCATAAATGTGATGTCTGCATGGTAGATAGAAAAGATATCTTTCTAATATTTGCTCCAAAAAGATTGCCGCACCTTGAAATTGGCCAGTGTTTGTTGACGTGGTAGCGAATGAAATTGCTTGAACACGGTCAGTGATTTTCCACTCATGCAAAAGCCCGTAAACGGCATCCGCAATACGCCTACCTTTACCTTGACCCGTCGGTATCTTTGACACGCCAAGTAGCTGCTCCTTTCCATCGTATGTGACGATGACAGGAAGACGATCAACTTTTTTATCGGTGCGTTGCAAGTCCGGCAACATTTTGCCATCCCAGTGCACATTGAAAAACTTTGTTTCGGCCATCTGTAAAATTACTCGTGCTAAGTTTTACAGAAATATAATTTTTATTTAATATGGCATACCTGTGGATTTTCCTTTAAAAATGCAGCAATCTGCTGTCTATTTTTTGTACGGGCTTGTCAAAGGGACTTTCGATTGATTGCATACATTTTTGGATCAAGTTGAAAAGCTCGTGCAGCAGCAATCAATATCCGAACTGCTGCTACGTCTGATGTCTTACATCTATCGAAAACAGACACAAGATCCGGAGTAATGCATTTGATTGCGCCTCTTCTTTCTTTTGGTATTCTCTTACAGGAAACCATTTCATCATCGACAGTTTCGAGCTCATTTTCTGATTCACTAGATTCAGTGGATGAAATCTTGCCAACTGAAATTACACAGTACACATTTGTAAATATGATAATTACACTGTAAAATTATATTTCTATTGTAATAATCATAGTTACCCGCTACTGCAGATTCGTTTTGAATTTTTGCGCAATAAATGCTTGGCGCCAAAAAACCATGACAGTGTCGGTTACCAAAGAACCACTTTCGTCGGCACTTATTTTACGCACTCCAGTACCATAAAAATACATCCTAAGCACTTGTTGTCTATACCGCAACTTGGCTCCCGCTATATTCGAGCATGGTTGTCCGATCAAAAAGAGATCCGTATGTGATCTCAAACTACTCGCAATGCCCGTCGATGTAAATGCTATTTTTTACTTTGAAATAAAAAATAATAAAAATGAATTAATTTAATTATAACTATATAATTTGTATTAATTATAAAAAAAATGTTTTTATATTAGTGAAACGGTTAGTTTTGCAACATCCGATTTAGTGATGCGATAGAGCATCATCGCCCTTATTGGGTTGAGACAATACATATCAAAGAAATAAAAAAGGTCTTTTTTTTTTTTGTTTCGTTTTAAAGCACCGCTCTGCATTTATATGTATCTTACTTTTCGCTTTGCTGGAGGCTCATCAGTTTTTTTTTGTTGCGCTGTGCTAGCTGAGCACGTAGAGAAAAGTTCATTTATAAGGTTGTGGCACTTGAGAGAAATGCTGTCATTTTTTGCCTTTGCTCGAACTGTCACTGTGCTTTTCTTTTATCTAAGCACTCATTTTCTTCATTTCTTTTCATCCATTCTGATCAGTGTGACCAGAAGATTTTTTAAAAATAGGCTTTTTGTTAAAAAAAATATGCTAAATATTCCACTTTCAATTTTTATATTCCACAAAAATATTCCACTTTCAATTTCAAAGATATATATCTAAATAACACTAAATATGCATATAAAAGAAACACAGAAGCAAGTTTAAAAACATTTATTTGATTACTATCACACTTAAATTTATAAAACATAAGTTAATATTAAATAAATTATATTAATAAGACGTAAACAAAGCATATATCAGTTGATTTGTACTTTACAAAAGTCTTTTCAAAAATTATATTCTCTTAAAAATAGTCAATAGTCACAGAGAAAACTTCATTTTTAAGTCAGAAACATATAGAATATAAAAAACCCAACAACGTTTTTAATTTTTTGTAGGAGAAGCCTAAAACGTTTTTGAATGGGACATATTTTAGATTTAAAAGCCGTTTTTAGACAAATACCTTAAAATAACTACTTAATAAACGAAATTATGAAGAAATTATCACTTAACAATCTACTAAATGTGCTATTTTAAAACGTTTTTGGCTTCTCCTATAAAAAACTATGAACGTTGTTATGGTTTTTTGAATATTAAGTAACGATATACAATATACAAAATTAAAATTCAGGCACATCTTCGAGATCAATACTTAAATTGTTGCTTGTATTATTATCGTAGAAGTTCGCATTTCTAAATTTTTTTATTAAGCTATCTGGTATTTAATAGGTATTACAACACTTTTTTTAAACATGTAGCCATGTTTTTACATTCAACAAATTATTTAAGAGTTTTTCTTGCATTCTATTTTGAATTTTCGTTTTAATAAGGTTCATATAACTAAAAATTTTCTCAACCTCAGCATTGCTACATGGTAAACTATGCGAGGAAAGCACAAATTTTGATAAATCTTCTTCAGATTCCCAACTTTGATCAAGAACTTTTTTCTGCTTTGTTGCTTTGAATCCACTTTTAAAAATAGTTAAAAGAAATAAATATTGTTTGCAGTAATAGGGATATTCACGATGTGGTGCATTTGTGATACATTTTTGCAAAATTTACAATACTTACAACTTTGTGAACGAACCTTCAGTAAAGTACATATTGTATTTTTAAAATCAGCTAATTTTGGTATGAACTTCTGTTTGGAAATATTAATTTAAATCATCATTTAACTAAAGAAAATTATACAAAAATTGAAATGAACGAATAAATAATATTAATTTTTATTAAATAAATGCACAGCGTAGCCGGTAGCTTGCTATATGCTGAGTAGAAATGCGTGTACAATCATCTGATATAATACGCAACGAAATTTACACAGAATACAATAGTGATCGTTGCATTTTTCCCACAGCGTTGTATTTTGAAAACTGCATTTTGTTTTTGTTATATTACAAAATTTACTACAAATATCAAATTTATCAAAAATACAAGGGGACATACAACACATCGTGAACACCCCTTATGTTGTCTTAAGTATATTTCTTACTCCTGTAACATAATCCATAAAATATCCAACAAAACAAACATATAAGCAAATTTACTTCAATTTTTAAGCTGCATGAAGTTATTAAATAAATTGCAATAAAATTGACAACGAAGAAGTTCACCACAAAACGAATTCCTTATATTGCGTTTCACAAGGTGGTTCAGAAATGAAAAAATATAAAATGTCGATAGCCAAAAATAACCACTTAGTATTCAAATAAACATTTTTTATTGGAATTTTTGCTAATTTTAAAGAATATAGGAATACGCAAACTATTCAACTTTTTATGCTGCATATTTTTATAAAACAACATATGCTTCCCGAAGGTAAAATATAACAACGTGGAATATAATATTCCACTCTGGTCACACTGATTCTGACAGTTCGACCGAGCTCGCTCATAAGTGCCACAACGTTATAAATAAGCCTTGACGTAGAGAAAGAGAAAGATGGAAAGCAGCATGGAGTTTATTGAAACTCTCGCAACACAAACGTGGCAAAATCCAAAGAATAAGCAATGCGTGGCGCAAATCCAATAAATCTGTAGCACAAATATGATATTTTAAAACTTTTTTCATAAAAATCGGTCCAGTACTTTTGGAGTAATGTCGTAACTTTAAATTTTTACTACAATTTTATATAATAGTATAGAAGATAGATAAAGATATGCTTGGAACACATCTACATCAATAACTCAGTTCTCTCTAAAGTCGACTTAAGCGCTTAGTGCTTTTGATCACAGAATTAATATACTCTTAGTTTCAAGCAAAGCTTAAATAAACGTTGTCACGCCACCTGGTATCGGCCAAACAAGTGATTAACCAAGAGGGTTAAAGAGCCACTTTGGTACATACACAACTCCAATAAAGTTTAAAGCTTGACCAAAAATAGGATTCACTTCTTTTTCAGCGTCATTTAATTCAGACGTGTTTATTCTAACATCTGTTAAAACATATGGAACGTAAAACAGTAGGTTGGTCACAGCGAAGCTAATTCCGAAACAGGCAGTCTAGTCTGCTGTGTGACTGCCTTTATACAGAGTTGGTTTTGTTGCTTTCTTTCATAAATTACTTGACCTAAAGCTCTACATTACAATCTTGTAAAATCATTAAAAGGTCACAATTTAAATATAAATCTATAAATTATAATGTTTTTCAATGTAGAGGTAAGTCCACATTTTTGGCTCTCAGCTCTTCAACTATTGTTGTAGTTATTAACTGCTATTGAAATGCATATGTGCACTTCCACCAAAAGTCCTCACAGTTTTGAGTGATAAGAAAACCATTTTTGGAACTTTAAAATATTTCAGTTCATTGAAAATGAATTTTGCATGTGGTAATGCCCAAAATATGCCTAAAATGTCATTTCTGTAACCTGTCCCCAATCAAAATTATAACGATTCAAAGAGTGTTCCTTCCGCAATTTTTATTTCTACAGATGACAAGGAAAATATATTACGTATACCGTGTGCATTTTCTGCCATTTAAAATAATTATAAAGTTTCCTAACGTATGTTTCATCTACAAACTTTTTGTCCCTCGGTTTTACCACTTTATAAATTTCGCAAAGAAGTATTGCCTGAGCGCCTTCTCAGTGTGGCTTTTTACACCATTTAAACTGAGTGTTACGTTAAACTTATTTGTTATATTTTTAATAATATTATTAATAACAAGTTAATAACAAGAGCGGAAAAGTTTTGGTTGATGCCTGCGATCTCCAAATAAAGACAATTTTAGCATTCCTGTAACTGTCATTCCTGAAATTTTTTGTCATCGCTGTAACCACGTAGAACCGTGTGGCCTCAAGCGATTTTAACTTACTTTGGGGCCAAATAGTATTTTTACATATTTCAAATGAAAAAGGGCATTTTTGGTGGAATTACCCATACACATGTGAATAAGAGGTATAAATATAAATTAGAGACGTAAAAAAATTGCACGATTAAATTTTCCTTAAGTTTTTCTTCTTTAGAAATAGTTTTCACGACTTCACACTTTAGATTATTTCAAACATGAGAACATATGACAGCAAATATAAAATAAGCGATGCAAATCCGGAAAGTTTCAAATATCTATTCCAATATCCCTTAGAATATTTCGCATACATACGACAATATTCATTAAGTAAAACAGTTTTTGTTGAAACTATACATAGTTTGGAACTGTTGTTTATAACTGCAAAGCCCAAAATATAAAAATGAAATATTATACTTCTTTCAAAAAAATATCAAAAACTATGTTGTTTTTAAAAAAAAGTAAAGAATATCGAAGTTAGTTTTGGGATTGTTTGGTCTAGTTCGTGGTAAATGGTTCGCGAAAAAACTTATGAAAAATAATGTGCCGAATTCGCTGATATTTTTTATTGCATTTGATGCAACCGTTTAAAAGTGTCATCTTTACTCAAGATCCCCGAGAAATGTGGTAATTGGGTTTAAATGCACCTTTATTCCTTTGCTTTGAAGAAAGTGAAAAGTGCCATCCGCAGGTTCTCAGTATTGTTTCGACTCAAATAAACTGTCAAAATCCAACTCTGCATATGTTGCTTCCTTCTAAATATATCCATAAAGCAGTTCATTTTCTCCCACTGAAAGCTGAGACTTACAAATGATTAAGGATACGCTGGCATTGGTGCACTTGTATGATACCTTGTGCCATGTTGCTGTTATTATCTTCGTGCCTAGATGCCGCTGTTTCACTGGAATGACATGATTTCAAGTCTGTTGATATACTTTACCACACAGTACAATTCAAGATCCTCAAATGTGCATTTGTCAAATTTTTGTTAAAAGGATTCGCTGTGTGTTGTGTGTCGTTTTATGTCTAGTTGTCGCGTACATGTAGGAAACCTATTCTCACTTCATACATACCTGCAAACACACACTGTTATTACACGCTCACACTTCCGTTCGCCAAGATGTATGAAGCTATTTCTTCAGAGAAACCCTGACGCTTAACCGAGCCAAATGTGACAATGATGTTTAGGTGCTCATTCCTTAGAAGCGTGTTTCTTCAGCTCATGTGAATTGCACGTGACACAAATAGGTAATTACAGTTTAGCCTTGATTCACCTGTGGGCGCGTAAGCTGAGACGAGCAGGCGTCTAGGTGTGCATCGACAAGACGGTTTTCTGATAAACATGTCAAGATTCCACACGTGTGTGAACAGTGTATCAATGTTTATGTTCGCGATTATGCGTGTGTGTCCAAAGGAAGTGGGTTAAGTTCGGATTTAGTTAATGGAATTTCGATAAGCTCTTGAATGATTTGAACTTACTTTGTTATTTTTTAACTGACGACAAGAGTTTTGAAATAAAATTTTGAGAATTTTTTCAGATTTTTTTAAAAAGTAGCTCAAGGTCGTTTTTCCAAAAAAGTAGTTTTGCAATGGGTTCCAGAATGGGTGTCGAACTGAAAAATATAGTATTCCAACGGTCTTATAGAAAAATGGTCAGATTTTATTTTCGTGGGCTTGAAAGAGGGGTTCCAACAGTTTTTCTGGACAGGAGGGTCAAAAAGGGAGTTTTTTTTTTAAAAATGTTGCTGTGCTTTTTTTTTAAATATCTCCTAATACAACACTTTAGTGACAAGCTTCGTAACCTTTTGGTTTCTATGCATAAAAAACCGTGCATATAGAATCAATCAATAAAAACGTTATTATCCGATAGTTTCTAAAAGCTACGTCCACTTTTTTAGAAATCTTTAAAGTTGACTACTGAGCCGATTGTAAAATTTTTTTACCGCCCATTAATCGCTTAATAATAATATATATACAATTTTTTAACAAACTTTTTCATATAACATCGTTACCTAAGAATGAGAAAAAAACGCCATGAAAATCAAAGTTTTGACTTTCGATGCAAATATCTCCGCTGTTTTTTAAGGTATTTCACAATTCAAACGTGTTCTAGCGCTCAAAAATTTAAGATCTCTTTGTGATCTTTTTTTAAGGTTAAAATATTAAACAACGGCATCTTAACTTTTAAAGTATATTGTAACACTCATTCATTAAAAAAAAATTATTTTTTTTTTGAAGAATGACGCGCTTTTGAAATTTAAGTTCTAAAAAAACCTGGCTTAATTTTTTACCGGTTATTAAATGTAAAATATACGATGTTTTTGAAATAAAACTTCGATTCTAGTTCAAGCGATAGCCACAAATGTTGTGAATAGCATATTAAAATTTCAGATGATTGGGCTGAATAGTTTTTGTTTATTTCTGCAAGACCATTCCGAAAAAATTAGTTTCGAGACAAATGAGTTTAAAGAGAATGAATGTAGACGAAACACTGAGGCTCGATACCTACTAAAACAGCTGTTAAAGGGGAAATAACTTCAGTACCTTTACAATGGCTTAATATATTTCATTTAAATTTTTTGATCAAAAGTTGTATAAAAACAGTTAACAAAAAATAGGTTAAAAAACTAAGACCCAACTGCTAAAGAGCGATCTCAAAAAAGTATGAAACAAGAAAATTTTCTCACCTGAAATGGGTAATACAAACTATTAATTTTCTTTTTGTCTATTAAATAAATAACGTACACATAGTAGGTCTGCTCCTGTTCTCGATTCAAGTAGCTTGAAGTTGCTTGAAAGCTTTATTTTGAAGCTGGATTGAGAGGAATAACACGCAAAGTGACATTCTCTATTCTATTACAATTAAATGAGCAGACCTAATATATATTAAGCGATCAAGCTTTTGATCGCTTACTGCTGTTGGAATGTATTATTTTGTTAGGGAAGGTGGCATACGACCACGGATATCTTTAAAACATCACTTTAAATTAGTATTATATTCAATAAACATATTATGTGTAAGTTGTTTATTTAATAGACAAAAAAAATTTAATAGTTTGTACATAACAATTTCAGGTGGGAATATTTTCTTGTTTCATACTTTTTAGAGAGCGCTTTTTAGTCGTGAGGTTTTAGTTTTTTGAACTTATTTTTTATTTAAATTATTTTGACTATACAATTTTTATATAATCGAAAGTATTAACTACTATTTCATTATTTGATGATCAATTTATAAACAAAGATGTATATTACGGCACTTAAATTTTTTTTTAGTGCATGTCTTTATGTCCTATAGGAGGCGACACATTCAATTAAATGTGACGTCACAAAGCCTATAATAAGTGGACTAAAAGAAAACGCTTGCAACGATACCTGATTTATTAAATTATAAGTAGTTTAGAAGATAGGGGCTTAGTTCACTTTCTGTCCTCTAGAGGGCGTCATATCAAACTCAATTTTACGTCACAGAGCCTTTAACCACCTTACGAGGAAAACGCTTCCAACGATGCCTCATATGTCAAAATATGATAAGTAGTTTAGAAGTTAGTGGTTTAGTTTACTTTATGTCCTCTAGAGGGCGCTATATTAAATTGTATGTGACGTTATATAACCTATAACCAGAAGACTATCAAAACGCTTCCAACGATACCTCATTTGACAAATTATGATAAGTAGTTTAGAAGTGAGAGTGGAACAGATGAGCATACATACATACATACATACATACATACATACATACTGGTCAAACACATATACCTCTCCTTCTTTTGCTTCGCCGTAGTCTGGTAAAAAATAGTTTGAAATTTACCGTTAGGTCAGTGAAGATTTAAATTTTTTTTTTCAAAAAAACTCCAAAAATACTCAAAATTTTTTTTATTGTAAAAATAATAAAAACATATTACAATTGCATTAATTTGAAAAAATTCTTTCAGTTTTGTGCAAAATATTGTTTAACTGTTTTTCACATCAAAATAACCCTATGAAGATGAAATTTATTTTTTCCAAAATGTTGTTTTTAAATTTTTTAAAAAATTGTCAAAACTCAAAAATAATTTATGTGAAAAAATTGCCCCAATATCCCTTTCCAATCAAAAGTTATGGCTAAAAATTTATTTTTGCATACTTTTCGTAGTTTGGTAAGATTTTGCATCGACGCACAGTGGGTTGAAGTCCCGAAAAGTGGAGATTAATTCAAAAAATGAGCTCTAGCTTTCGCAACCGTATTTGGTACCGGGTGAAACTAGATAAAATTCTACATCACTAATTGCAAAAATAACAGTTCTAAGTTGTTTACTTTATTTGCAGTGTGTCTGTCTTCAAAGTCAATAATTGTTATTATTTTTGCGCGCATTGGTTATGAGTGAAAATTTTTTATACTTCAAGTGGATATTTTTTTAATTAAGACTTCTAAAAGTGAATGTTTTATTATGGAGCCGTCTACTTCAGGTATTTGAGCATATGATAAATATTTTTTTGTTAGATAAATGTTTTGGAAATATTGTAAAAAAAAATAAATGAAATTGCTCCAAAATTGGTGTATTTTTGATGTTTGTATTGAGTTTTAAAAATTTCTGGGTGAAATAGGGCGAAACCGCTTATATAGTCTTAAAGTATGAGATTTCAGCTAATAAATCTCAGAAACTTTTCTTGCAAATGTTTACAATTTTTTGAGTTATTGAAGTTTTAGTAAAATAACTCCCGTTGCTAAAAATCTATGTGAAAAAAAAACAAACAAAAAATCACGTTGTCTTTATTATCTTTTGTCTTTATATTCCGTTTGTTAGTTGTTATTGTAGCTACTGAGTGTGTAGTTTATTAGTGATGGGTGCGTAAATAATTTTTAATCGATCAATGTATTGATAATTAATTGGTAAGAATTTAATACTTAGGGTATTTAAGATTCAGTACAGCCACGTTCATTTATTTTTTATATGGGCTGTCAATGATTTGTTTAATGTGATGTTATTTATTGAAAGTGTTGTGTGTTTGTAAAACGAATAGTATTTTGCAAATTTTAAACGATTAAAAATTTTACTAACTGCAGGAACAAGTCCCAAAACAATTTTTATTCCTCGCCATGAGTTACATAACTTTATGAAGAATTCAGAGCCTAAATCACTTGAAGATCGATTTAATCTTCTGAGGTGGGAACTAATCACACGCGTTGACTCTTCAGATATGGTAGATTTCACCAAAAGATTTAATAATTTTTGCACAGACTATAAGACTCGGTGGCTACAATCTCATAGAATGGATACATTTTTTTTTAAAAATAACAAGAATTGGCTTGATACTGCAATTTCCTTTAATGCACCACTAGCACCAACACAAAAAAGAGGTCGGCATGATCTCTCATTTGATGAGTGTACAGAAAAAACTAAAGGAAAGAAATGTAAAGATATAAGAGATAATACTCCATTGTCTATTTTAGCGCACGCTACACAAATGAGCTTTAGAGCTGCTGGAAAAGCAGATGCGTCGAAAATAATTAAGGAATTAATATCATCTCCAACAAGAGCAAAAAAATACAAACAAAGTTTAGAACAGGTATCACCACAGCAATTAAGTGCGGAGGAAGCTCTTTCCGTCTTGATAGAAGCGAAGCTAACTCGACACCAGTATAACATAATTAGAGAAGCCGCTCCAGAGAAATTTCCATCGTATACAATAGTCCAAGCAGCTAAAAAAAAATGTTATCCAGAACGAGACGAAATACAAATTACTGAAACGTTAGCGCAAGTCAATCTACAATCACTATTAGACCATACCACTGAGCGTATTTTTTCGATAAAAAATTTGGATTTTAATTTGTTAGACAATGAAGAACTGTCTAAGATGACTTTATACACTAAGTGGGGCTTTGATGGAAGTTCAGGACTTAGTGCATATAAACAAGCCTTTCATGACATTAACGCCTCGGATTCTTCAGTATTGAAATTAGTTTGTGAAAATAAAACAATTTGGCAAAATCTTCGTCCGTCTTCCACTCGTTTTTGTAGGCCCTTGAAAATTGAATTTATGAAAGAAACGGTCAACAGTATTAAACTCGAAAAAGAAAGAGTGGAGACTGAAATAAAGGCTCTTGTCGATTCCGTAGTAGTAGTTGGAGAGAGAGTAGTGAAAGTTAATCACGAACTAATTCTTGTGATGATTGACGGTAAGGTCTGTAACGCTTTTACAGACATAAAGTCCACACAAAAGTGTTATATATGTGGCGCTACAAGCAAAGAGTTCAACAATATTGATGAAATGATTACAAAAGTTGTAAATACAGATGCCATGCAGTTTGGTTTATCTGTCCTTCATGGCTGGATAAGATTTTTTGACTGTCTTATTCAATTGTCATATAAACTTCCGATTAAAAAATGGCAAACTAGATGTGATGATGAAAAAAAAATTATTGCTGATACAAAAAAACGCATTCAAAGGGAATTCAAAGAGAAAATTGGATTGATTGTTGACCAACCAAAACCAGGCTTTGGAAACTCAAACGATGGTAATTCGGCAAGGCGTTTTTTTAAGAATGCTGAAGTATCTGCAGAAATTACAAAAATTGATTTACAGTTGATAAAAAATATGCACACAATATTAATAGTTGTTTCAAGTGGTATTGAGGTCAATATTGAAAAATTTTCAAATTTCGCTAATGACACTGCCAGACTATTTGTTAAAAATTATCCATGGTATTATATGCCTCCAACTCTACATAAATACTTTATTCACGAGCCAGAAATTATAGCGCTTGCACCATTGCCTATTGGTCAGCAAACTGAAGAATCTCAGGAAGCCAGAAATAAAGACTTCAAAAGCTATAGGGAACATTTTTCGCGTAAATCCTGTCGGGAAAGTACAATAGAAGACGTGTTTAATAGATTTCTTTTAAGTTCAGATCAACTTATTTCAAGCAAGAGGAAGAGTTGTAAAAAGAAAATAGAGCAAATGCCGCAGTCTGCATTGGAGTTACTTATTCTTCCCCAAAATGAAAATGATAATGGTGACAAAGATGATGAAGATGATGAAGATGATGAAGACGATGAAGATGAAGATTATTTTAACTAATTTTAATTTATGAAGTAAATAATAATTATAACGTTTACGAAATGAAGTAAATAAAAAAAATTACAATTATATTTTTTTTTAAATTTTTGAGTGTCTTCTCCATGTGGCATATAAACTACCACTTAAAAAGTGGCAAGCTAAATCAGATCATGACAAACAAGTTGTTAAAAAAATAAATTTATTCCTATGTAACATTTTTATTAATATTTTTCCAAAAAAAAAACAAAATTCCGACAGAGCTAGAGCAATTTTCTAAAAGGGGGCGTGGCACCGCCCTATTCCACCTTGGGTGTAATTCATACTGCACGATCAATATATATACCAAATCCCATCTTCATACCTCTGAAAGTTCATGAGATATATCCGTTTTAAGTTTCAGGTTATATGGGCGGTGACACGCCCCTTTACCCAATCACAATCAAGTATAGGAATATTACCCAGTCAACAGTACCACATTGGGTATGTTTCATGACAATGGGTCTATTATTATGGCCGCCAGAGAGATTTTTAAAAAAGGGGCGTTGCACCGCCCACTTTTCCAAAAAATGTAAAGCCTATTTCATTCAGTGATAACTCAGCATTCTCATAGTGAAAGAATTTTTAGAATCGGATAAGCAGTTTAATTAATCTCCACTTTTCGGGATTTCAACCCACTGTGCGACGGCTCGCGAATATACAAATAAGTCTAGTCTTAAAATAAAGCTATGTTTAAATAGTAAAGATAATTTAAGTGATTACAATCTAAGATTATTGTTGATTAAACTACTCTGGAGAAAACAATTTTCATATCTGTTTATGTCGACGCTAGGCGTTAAATTTCTTATTTATTTAATATGATCCAAGCAACCTTCAATGTTCCGAGTTTTCCCACACAAATGCATTTTTTTAAGGGTTTTTGTGTTGATCGTCCTTGAAAAACCATTTAACAATTTAAAATTCAACAACAATCCCTTCGAACAGAGTCTCCCAAGCACTTGTGGTAACTTTTCTTTTTCTAAGCCACATTATTAAGCTATCATATTTTTGCCTGTTCCCAAGTAACATGATTTATCCTTCAGCACATATACACAAATGTTGATCCTTTGTCGATGTCACATTCCCATATGCACTGTGGTGGGGGCAGAAACAAACACAATAACAATCGATGCCAAAATGCAAAATTCAAAAATTACAAGTTGGCTTCTCATATCCTGCGCCCGAATAAAGGACTCTTCGTATCTTTGAATTATTCATGAAATTGTTCCTGGTTCGACTGCTCACTCACTCTTCAACACACGATGGCAGCATTTTTACAATGATGGGCTTCAGATCCAAAAACACACTAGTACGCACCATACACACACTCATACTCTTGCTCACACACTGCCATGTTGCTATGATGATTACAAAAGCAGCAGCCGCATTTGCTGAGAATAAAAGTGACGCAGTTCACCGCAACGAATTGAACGGATGTGTGGCTAAGAATGTTTCCGGCTTTCTGGAAACTGCCTTGAACAGTGGCGAGCCACCATCTCCTACTTCTCCATTGTCAGCCTTATAATTTTACGTGAATTTGGCCAAAACGCAATGCGTTGCTTTGTTTGTATGCGCGCTCTGTAGTATTGTGTTCGGTTTGCGTATCTGTCCTATATGTAAATGATGAAGTTTGGCTTGAAATACTTTGCAATTTTGAAGTGTGGTAAAATTTCTGAAATTCGTGAGGAAGCCAGTCAAAGCATTTATTATTTTTCGTCCTTGAGCAGAATTTTGTCTGCAGAGTGTAAAGAAAGTGATTTTAGCAGTGTAAACCATAGTAGTCAATAATGCGATTCGTTTGAATTCTGAGGCTAAGTGCACTAATCGTAGCTTTTGATTAGATTAATATTGGAAATGTTTTTGAACTGTACCAACTTAAAGTAAACTCAATCAAACAATTTTCACTCGACTTGGCCATTTCAACCTTTGCAGGGCCTTGACCGAACTTCTAATGCTCAAATGCGTAGTACGTCTTATAAAATGTTTTTAGACAAATGATTAGGAACTAGACCTACAAGCATCGTTGCCAGATGGACGAATACGTCGCTTATAATGTTGACACAATTTCAACCCTGGTAGTTATCTGAAAAAAAAGTATTGTTAGTTAAAAAGAATGTCGCTACAGCCCGAAGTAGGGATATAGCGACGTGGCCAGTTTTCAAGGACAAAAGTAATTTTTGTCTCTTTTTTCAAAGTTATGGATTTTTTTAAAAATATTAAGAAACAAAATTTTTATATTATCCTAGTTAGGGCCATAGAATAATACATAAAAAAATCCCACACCAAATTTTAAGTTAATCGGTCCATTAGAACTTGAGGTATCATGTCAACCGTATTGTGAAAAGTAGTTTCGAGAAAAACGCGTTTAAGGTTTTCAGGTTAGATTTCAGGCAGTTTAACTTACGACACTAAAACGGCTATAACTTTTAAAATAAATCAAATTTCGAAAAATATTTTTAAGGAAATATTCTTAAATATACTTATAATTTATCGAAAAATGAAAAATTCTTTAATATATCAATTTCCGTACAGTAGAATGTTGCCTTCAATCTTGAATTTTTAAATTTTAACTTAAAAAAAATTGTGTAAGCAAGTTCCTAAATTTAATTTAAAGATCACTTTATATGAAAACTTTGCAGTGTGACCCAGCATAAGTGTCATTTAAATAAAGTGCAAGAAATACTTAAGTAGGTAATAAAATTTATTACACAATAAATTAAATTGGGTCGATAATTCAAAGTTTTTGCTTTTCTTTTTAGAAATGTGTCTC
The DNA here is from genome assembly GCA_963920525.1 of Dichetophora obliterata. Classification (NCBI taxonomy): domain Eukaryota; kingdom Metazoa; phylum Arthropoda; class Insecta; order Diptera; family Sciomyzidae; genus Dichetophora; species Dichetophora obliterata. The sequence continues at coordinate 161,652,571 of OY986436.1, forward strand.
CTTGTGTAAACATATCTCTCCTTGTAATATATCTTGACAAATGATAAAAAATTAGGAATAATAATGCACCTTTTACTGCTACTTATTTTGGGCCACATTGTAGTTATTTATAGTACTCTAATATTTCACAATATTTAAGCATTATCGGATACATCCAATTACCTTACCTTGCATTCCCTTACGTAGCAAATGTATTGTCCATCAAGTAACCAATATTTACAGCTGTATGGCTTCTGCCTATCTCACGGGTACAAAGTTCAAACGTTTTGGACTCCCAGTTCGCGTCGATGATGTGTGCTGTGATGGTTATAAAACAGTCTTCCGATCTTAGCGACCAGCCATCTGAAGTACAAGCAATTCCTAGAGAATTCTTTAGTTGGACTTTAATTTTCTCCTCCAAACTATTCCGAAGAGAATGCAATCGTATCTTTATTGAATCACACTTGCAAACCTTATAGTTGAGCTCAACGATCGAGCGATGAATTTCTTAAAACCTTCACTTACTCAGAAAAAAAGGCCAATTGGTTTATTACAATAATTTTGGCAAGAGCTTCGTGAATTTTTTTCTTTGCTCTGGAGAACATACACTCTTTTTTTCTATCGCTTAAGTTAAAATCACGCTAACGTCATTTTTGGGCACGATTGACTGTGGTTTCGATGGGGATGAAATCGATGCGAAGAAGTTTTTGCCCACACTGCTTACGTCCGGTGTTGAGTTAGTGCTTTCGGGACTGTTATATATTACAAATTGTACATAAAAATTTACCAGAAACTTTATTGAAAGCCTTCTTACTAGTGTTCAACAGAATATTCGGTTTCTGTTTCGGTTACGGCCGTTTTGACCTTTTTTGTCAGTTTCAGTTAAAAAAAATAGCAAGATTTGTAGGCCATTTTTCCAACTTTGGAGGCTACTACTTAACCAATTGCGAGCGGCAATTTTTGGCCTCTTAACTCCAAATCTGAAAAAATTGCAGGCCGCTCGCAATTGGTTTAGAAGTTATAGGCCTCCAAAGTTGAAAAAATGTCCTACAAATCTTGCTATTTTTTAAATTTTTCAACAAAACTACATTTTGTGGGTATCATAAGAAAGGTAATGTAAGCACCTATTGAGATATGAAAATCCATGCATAACTTTTAAGGATATAAACATTTTAAGTGCAGTGCTTTCGTAAAAGGGAAACCGCTAGTTTTGCAGACAAATTGTAAATCTAATAATAGTTATATCTTAAAAAGTTATGAATGGATTTTCATGTTTGATACCTCGTTGAATTACCTTTCTTTTGATACCCATCAGAGCAAGCGATGGCATTTTCGCTATTTGCAATCTACCCTCAACAAATACACTGATATTATGACCACAATATGCAAGCGCTGCGATTGTTGTGTCGAACATACTTGCAACATTGAAACTAAGGCCTTTTTCACATGGATAAATTGAAAAGTAATGCAACTGCAACAAAAGTTGCTAACCAATGTATTTATACCGAAACATGAAACAACTTGTACTCAACAAGTTGACAACACATTCGCAACCAGTTCCATGCAACACGGCTTGCTGCAATTTGATTCGGCGATTTGTTACGTTTGCGATATTTGTTGTGTGCTACGAAAATAATTAACCAGTCAATAGATATAAAATAAGTGCAGGAAGTGGAGAAATATCCTTTTTATCCTCAATTTATTTTTTATATCTTTTTAACAAAGCTTCCATTATGTAAGTGTCTGTGTTGCTGTCAATTTTTCAATGTTGCGTTGCGACGTGACTTGCTCCTCTGAAAGTGTAGGTTACAGTTTAGTTTAAAATTGAAATGTTTTGAAACTTTTTAAACTGTTGCGTTGTAGTTGCATTACTTTTCAATTGCTCCATGTGGAAAAGGCCTAACTGTGCATTAGCGTGTCGTAAGACCAAATAATGCATGTTCGAGTGTTGGTTTGATAACCAGCGCAGAGTCTTTTCAACTTCTGGTATGCAATGGTAAGTATGGTCATTTACAAGCAACAAAACAAAGACATGAAACGTAACTACTGCATAAAAAAACCACCGCTTCTTTTGTTCTCCGAACAAAAAGTATTTGCAGTAACATTGCAGTTACTTTGCGTGACTTTTGAGAGCTTGTAGCTCATAAGCTAATTGTTCAATTGAGCTGATTTCTTTCTAAAATAAATTGCATAGTTTAATTGAGTGAGCAATAAAATTTGTTTAGTAAATTTCTAAAAATATTTATTAAATTTAGTTTTTTAAAAAATTATATTAGACGACATTTTAGTATAAAAAAACTTTTATCACTGATTTTATTAAGATTTTGTTTGCATGCAGATCTTTGATAAAGCAACAACTTTTGTTCAAGTCAATTGTTTTGTTTGAGTAATTTTCGATATTGGCGCCAGGCCTGCAGCCAGGATGCGGTCGTCCTCTTCTGCGTTGACCGCCGTTGGGTACCGAATCGAATGTTTTCTTCACTGGAGCATCGTCTTTCATGCGATGAACATGACCTAGCCAGCGAAGCCGCTCGATTTTAATGCGCTTGACTATGTCGATGTCAGCGTGCAGCTCTTACAGTTCATCATTCCACCGTATTCAGTACTCGCCATTGACGCAGATTGGTCCGTAGATCTTACGAAGAATCTTTCTCTCGAATGCTCCTAAAGTCTTTTCATCTGAACTGCTCAGTGTCCAGGTTTGTGATGCATAAAGTAGGACGGGCATGATGAGCGACTTATAGAGCTTGATTTTCGTTCGTCGAAAGAGGGCTCTGCTTCTCAATTGCCTACTGAGCCCAAAGTAACACCTGTTGGCAAGAGTTATTCTTCGTTTGATCTCAATGCTGATGTCGTTGGTTGAGTTTATGCTGGATCCCAGATAAACGAAGTCCTTCACAATCTCGAAGGAGGTAATCTCAACTGTAACGTGGGTTCCAAGACGCTGGGACTGTTTGTTTGTTGATACCAAGTATTTCGTCTTATCTGCATTCACTGCCAGACCCATTCGACTTGACTCTCTTTCTAATCTGGAAAATGCTGCACTGACTTCGCACGTATTATGGCCAATGATATCGATGTCATCAGCATACGCAAGCAGCATAGGTTGAAAAAGTCGCACGATAAGGAATCACCTTGTCTGAAACCTCGTTTGGTAACAAATGGTGGGGAGAGGTCCTTCCCGATTTTAACTGCGCTGCTGGTGTTGCTCAGTGTCATCCTGCAAAGTCGTATTAGTTTTGCAGGAATACCAAATTCAGACATGGTGGAGTACAGGTGCTTCCTTATTGGGCTGTCAAAGGCGGCTTTGTAGTTGACAAAAAGATGGTGGGTGTCGACTTGTTTTTCTTGAGTCTTCTCCAAGATTTGTCGTAACGTGAAAATCTGGTCGATGGTGGACTTTCCAGGTCTGAAGCCACACTGATAAGGTCCGATCAGTTCGTTCACAATGGGCTTCACTCTTTCACATAAAACGCTCGACAGGACCTTATATGCGATATTAAGAAGGCTTATCCTACGGTAATTGGCACAGATAGAGGGATCGCCTTTCTTGTGGGTTGGACAGAGCACACTGAGATGCCAATCGTTCGGAATGCATTCTTCTGACCATATTCTGCATAGAAGCCAGTGAATGCATTTAAGTAGAGCTTCGCCTCCGTTCTTAAACAGCTCAGCAGGTAAGCCATCAGATCCCACGGCTTTGTTATTTTTAAGCCGAGCTATAGCTGTCAGAACTTCATCATAGTCGGGCAGCGGAACCTCGACGCTGTCATCCGGCGGGATTGTTGTCAGCGTCGCCATTTAAAAGCTTAGAGAAGTGTTCCCTCCATAATGTCAGTGTACTCTGGGCATCTGTCACTAGATTCCCGTCTTCATCCTTGCAGGAAAGGGCCACGGTTTTAAAATCATCGGCAAGGCGTCTTATTTTTTCGAAAAATTTTCGTGCCTCATTCCTGTCACCATACATCTCAATCTTCTCCTGCTCGCGCTTTTCTGCTTCTCTTTTTTCCGCCTGAAAATATGTCTCTCTTCCCTCCTCTTTTCTTTGTATCGCTCCTTAGCAGCACGCGTTACAACCGACTGTAGGGTTCACCACCAATCACCTCTTCAGCAGCCGCACGCATGGAGTTGGAAATGTGTGTCCACTGCGCGCATATATCATTGATTGGAGGAGTGCTTTGAAGCTGGAGTGAGAGCCGAGTGGCAAAAGCATCGGCTGTCTGTTTCGATTGCAGCTTGTCGAAGTCTAGCTTTCTCTGTGTAGGGTTGCGTGTATTCTTAGCTGCGCACAGACGTGTATGGATCTTGGCTGCAACAAGATAGTGATCCGAGTCAATGTTTGTACCACGGATCGTGCGTACATCCAATACACTGTAAGAGTGCCTTCCGTCGATAAAACGTGATCAATTTGATTTTTGGTTTTTTGATCAGGGGACATCCAGGTGGCTTTATGCATATTGAGATGCTTGAATCTAGTGCTACTTATGACCATGTTTCGTGCTGCGGCGAAGTCAATCAGCCTCATTCCGTTATCGGAGGTGTTGTCGTGGAGGCCGAACTTTCCGACTGTTGGACCAAAAATATTTTCCTTGCCCACCTTAGCGTTGAAATCATCAAGCACGATATTTACGTCGTGACGGGGGCAGCGCTCGTAAGCATTTTCAAGGCGCTCGTAGAAAATTTCCTTGATCTCATCGTCCTTGTCTTCTGTCGGAGCGTGCGCACATATTAGGTTTATATTAAAAAATTTAACCTTGATGCGGATTATGGAAAGTCGTTCGTTTACAGGTGTGAATCACAGGACTTGGGGCCGTAGTCTCTTGCCAACTACAAATCCGCATCCAAACTCGTGCTTCTCCGCATGGCCGCTGTTGTAGATATCACAGGAAGCATTCCGAATACAACCCTGTCCCTTCCATCGCATTTCTTGGATAGCAGTGATATCAGCTTTGTATCTTTACAAGACATCAGTCAGTTGGATAGAGGCACCTTCCCAATTAAGGTCATCAGATTTGGGGATCAGTTTTCTTCTATTCTTATTAGTTTTCATTGAAATGGGTTTAAGGGGGGCCCGCTACTCAGATTAGTCGCCAAACTAACGGTTGTCAGTTTTGACGTTGCCCAGGAACCACCACGTGGAGGTTTGAGTCGATTTGAGGCGATTTCACAAAAATTATGCTAGCCTCGCCAGGTTGAGACAGTCAGACATGTTACATTGTAAAGGTTCGCCCCCAGAATCAGAAAATTAGTTTAGTTTAAAATAACAAAAAATATACACATTCACCTTATTCATGACTTGAATATGCATATGAAATTTGTTAAACAAAACATTTCAGGCAAATTGTTACAATTTTTCAAATTTCTACTGCTACCAACTTACTGCCAACCTTTGCTACCAAAAAATAAGATTTGAATTTTAATAATTTTTTAACCCGCATCCATACACGCAGAGAAAAACATAATTGCAACAACCACGTTTTAAGAGGATCATAGTATGATTCGGATTATGATTGTTGCTAACATGTCCTTAAACATATAATATTTTTTTGATCATGATAAAATGATTACAACAACTATATTTAGAAAAGGAACTTATTTGTAGGAACCAAAATATTATTGAAACAATCATTATTCTCTTATTGGGTCGAAAATAGAATGATTGCAACAACTATCTTATGAATTTATTTTTAGGATTCAGAATATTATTGAAGTAATAATTTAATTTTTTTATTTTCATGCAGTCCAATTTCCATTGTCTGGGCTGAACAGAAATATTAATTCAATTAAAAAATCATTTGATAAAATTTGCTGTCCGAGCTGGGTTTTGAACCGCCACAGCCGCTACTATCGCTCGTCTGACTAATGCCATTCATAAGCATTAAGTGCATTGTCACAAAAATAGCAATATGTGTGATAAACAAAATGTGGTCAGAATTGCGAAATATATTTACGGTAAAAAGAAATATGTTTGCTACAATTAAAGTCGAAAATGTCACTTTTCTGCGTGCTGTTTTTAGGATAAGGCGATTAAAAACAAACCACAATAATTTAACAGTTGACAAACGAAACGGTACATAGCCAGGAATCGATAAAACTTATTGTGTCTGAATGAAGTGAAAGTTTTTCCTGCAAACTGTTCAGACACAATAAATTGTTTCTATTTTTCAGACTGTTCTGCTTCGTTTGCCAACAATCAAAGAATAGTACAGAAAAACATTTCAAATTGTAATATGTTTGTCTGTATAATAATATCCATATTTATCATGATTGACAGAACTACAACATTTTTGTTGCAACTAATAGTCGAGGCAATCATAGTATGTTGACGATTTCAATGTTGTTATGATTTCAACTATTTTGTTATTTTTGGTACCATTATTAGTAAATAATGACTTTATTAAGGCAAAAATTTGTGTTTGCAGATATAATACAATAATTTTAGTAAAAAAATTATTATTACAGTAACCATATCTCAACCATGTCTTTTCTCTGCGTGTAGGAACTTTCTAGAAACGAAAAGCACGTTGTGCACCAATTTGGTGCAGATACGAAAAGAATATATAATTCATTGAAATGTTTTTAATTTTTAAATTTTTTTTATGCATTATGAATGTTTTTTAATTTTAAAATAAGAAATCTGCAAATCTTAATTCTAGCAAAAATTTAAAAAAGCAAAAGATTTAAATCAAAACATGCATGTTTGTTCTCAATATATAAATCTGAATAAAAAATTTGCATCAATTTGATGCAAACGACGGATGCGGGTTAATTCAATTTTTTTATTTGTTTTACTTAAAAAATGTCTTATACATATGTTAGCCCTTTTCGCTACTTTTTCTTATATTTCTAGTCACTTTAAATAAATCTTGTATTCTTACCTTCATTTTATTACAAAGTCCTGAATTAATTTTTATATTATTTTTTATATATTAATCTTATGTATAAAAAGATCTACAGATACATGTATATATTATAAAATTAACTGTTTTTTTAATAAATATGTGTAATGTATTCATTTCACACGGTAAAAAATTGTTTTTTTTTATTTTAATGAAAAAACAAAAAAATTTCCCCCCCAAGATTCATGCCTGCCCCCTCTGTCTTTTTGGTCTGGCTACAGGCCTGATGGGCGCTATTTGAAAAATGGTCTACATCGCTCTTTGAGGTCTTAATTCGCCATTAGCAGGGCTAGGATTCGATGACATGTAATCTTTTTTCTGCTGCTTCTAAGACTTTTCATGGTTGTTTAGAACATTAATTTGAGTTTCCTTAATTCCAAATATGAAAAGTTTTTAGGTAACTTTTTCGTCATTTTTCATCCTTTTTTATCGGTTTTAATTTTCTGGTAATTTCTAGGCTTAGGTCATTTTTTGGTAGATCTTAGCGATTTTGAAATTTTTTATCATCATTTTTGGACATTTTTAATTTTTAGAGCTTTTTTAAGGTCATTTAAGTGTGATTTTAATATAATATTTTTTGGTTTTTTTTCGTATTGAAAAATGTAAAAATGAAAATTTTTAAACATATTTTCTTAACAATAGAGTCCCTTCAATCAAAAACATTGTCTCTCGAAAAAGGGGTAACTCTGTTTATAGACCTCGATGAAAAAAAAAAGATCTGCGAGTGGTGAAGCAGACGAAAGGCTATGTAGAAAGATATAGAAGCGAGTACAGTGAGCACAAATGGGTTAAGACCATTCACGTCCATTCAACGCACCTTCTTGACAGTGTAAATAAATAAAATGTAACAAATAATTGGCCTGAAAAACATTTTCCAATTTGCATCAAAAAATTGTAAATGTTTGCAATCGGATTAAAAATACAATCGAATCTGGATATAGTGAACTAATTTTTGCAAGGCCTGTTCATTGTATCCAGACTGTTAGCATTTCTTAAACCTTAAAACTTTATTTTTTTTTTACTTTTTTGCTTCTGATTCTTTAAAATGTCCGTTTCTAAAGCATTCACTCTTTCGAGCTGTTCACTATTTCGGGGTTCGTTGTGTCCAGATTTTACTGTAGTTCTGTTTTTCACGCATATTTTTGATATTTTTGAAGTAAAAACTTCTTTAGGCGCGTTGAACGATTTTGATAGAGGGTAAATCTTTGGTTTGCGTCATTGTCTTTTTCCGAGTAACTCTCGTCATCAATATAGACAGCAAAGATTACAAGATAGGAAACTTAGAAAACAAGCAAGCAACCATCAATAAGTTCCTCTGCTGACGCATCGTTCTTTCCCCTCCCTTTGCTCCGCTGCGAAACATTAGCTGCATTCCCGTGTCACTAAGTAAAGTAAAGTAAATTTATTGAGACTTTTTCATTATACAGAACTTATTTACATTTCATTCTTACATTAAGAAAACTCGATACAGAGGAAAAAACTTAAAGCTATTGTTGTGTTGCTCTAATGATATATCTAGAAAAAAAAGCTACTTGCTTATGTATGACAAAGATGAATACATATAAATGAAACAGGTAAATTGAGATATAGTGCTTGCTCCCGGCACAGTCAATAGCAAAGAGACGTTTTGTCTCTAAAAACAAAAAGAAAAACAAACAAGTAAACAACACAACACTTAAACTAAACTTACACTAAAACAAACACCATCGAAATGGTGAAGAGTCGGTACATTAAATGAATTAGTCAATGTTCCAGATGGGAACAACACAAATTGAACAGAATTAAAACATTAAAATTATTAATACATTAAAATTATTAAAATTAGCCTCTATGTATACCAGGCAAAGCTTTGACATAAAAATCAGGTAGTAGAGGGGTTTCAAAGTCCAAGTCAGTCTCTATAACTTCGTTGATAATACCTATAGGAGATAGGTATTGAACGGATGACCAGCCAAAGAACCGCTGGTATTCAAAAATATCCCTTATAAGATCATTTTCATGAGCAGAGACTCTGCTAACAAATTTTTTTTGCAAAGACAAGGCATAACGACAAATAGGATTGACCTCTGCCTTTTTATAAATAAACAAATTAGAATAGCGTTTGACAAAGGTTTCAAAACTTCTATCCACGCAACGCCTCAAGACACTACGCTCCAAGATCTCTAGTTCTTTAGCCACAGAGGGTGACATAGAAAACCATATAGGGAATGCATAAAGCAAGACAGAGCGGATACTGACTTTATATATCAAAAGCTTCGATTCTTGACTTAGATATTTATTGTTCAACAATTTAGAAAACATTCCAATTAGTTTTTTAGCCTTGCTAATATTTAATCTTACATGCTTATTGAATCTTAGCATTTTATTAAAGAAAACACCAAGATATTTGATGCTGTTTTTAAAAACAATTTCAGAACCGTTGAACCTAAGTTTCAGCCTTTTGCTTTCAGGGACCACCGCTCTGCCACACTTTCCCGACGCATTCCTAATGCAGATTGCCTCAGATTTGGAAACGTTGATTCGTATGCCCCAGTTGATATAAAAATCATTAATAACATTAAGGTGTCTTTTCGCTTGTAATAAAGCCAAAGCGGGGGACTCATGATGCGCAAAAACCAGGCAATCGTCAGCATACAAGATACCCCTCGAGCCAGGCAACTCGTGCGGAAAATCGTGGAGAAAGATGTTGAAGAAGTGCGGCGCCAAAACAGAGCCCTGAGGGACCCCACTCCTGACCGCGCCACAAACAGACCTCTCGTTAGCAATCTGAATACAAAAGTACCTATCATGAAAGAAACTATAAAATAATTTTAAAAGAAAGGGATCAAAGCCTAGATTTATGAGTTTATACAGAATTCCCACCTGAAAAGCATTATCGAATGCCTTCTCTATGTCTAAAGAAATTGCCACAGTGCAAGTTTTTTTCCGCAAGTTTTGAACAACATCGTCATGAAATTTTAAAAGCGCGTGAACGGTCGAATGTCCTTTCTTAAAACCGAACTGAAAGGACGAAATGTAATCATCACCTAAATCAAGCTCCATTTTCGATTTTAAAATGCGTTCGAAAATTTTGCCCAGATTTGACAACATAGATATTGGACGAAAATCATTTACATCCATGCTATCCGATTTCTTTTTAATTGGAATGATGTTTGCTATTTTCCAGTTACTCGGAAAATAACCATTATTTAAACAATTATTGAAAATTATGGTTAGAAAATCAACAGCGAGTGGCGGGAGTCTTTTTAATAAAAAATTTGAAATTTTGTCTAAACCTGAAGACTTTTTATTGTTGATATTCTTGATAATTGACTTTACTAAACCGGAATTAACAAAATGGAACCCATCTTCATTGCATAGAGCATTGAAATCATCACTAAAATAGAAGACTGACGAAGGTAAGCCCGAAATACTATTTGCAACAGAGTTTCTAATTTCCAGCAAATCTGGTCTGCATGGAACATTTTCAGAGAAAACATGCTCGTAATGCTGCCGAAATGCTTCCACCTTGTCAGCATTCTCACAGAAAACCGTGCCATTAAAAGAAATCTTTGAACTCGCAAATTTTTTTTTGCTACCGACAATGTTAAAAATTTTTTTATATGCTGAGGGGCCTGGCCTAATCAATTTCAGCTTTTTACTGAATTCATTGGCCTGTTCGAGCTTTACTTGTTCTTTTATTATTATTTTTAACAGTTGAATCTGCTTCGAAAGAAGATTATACTCATCGTTCGATCTGTTGTAATGCCTATGGAATAATTTTTTCAGCTCTTTTTGCCAAGCGTGTTTAATATCGAACAGCTTCCGAACATTGTCAGAAACATATATCTTGTTATTTTTGAAAACAATCTTCTCAGAATGGGTAGCAGCAACGGATTCAACAGCCGAGCCAAAATCATCAATGAAAACATCGATCTCATGGTTTTGAAGAGTTCTGTTTTTTGGAGGAAAATTTATATTAAGCGAGGTCTCTAAGTCACAACCAAAATTTCTCCAATTTGTTTTCTTAAAAGAAGTAAAACAACGGGGGTTTTTGAGTAAGAAATCAAAATCCGATAAGTTAATCTGGAGCTTAATGGGAAAATGATCCGAAAATGTTGACAAGCTTCGAATTGAAAAATTTCGATTTATCAGATCCACAAAATTTGAACTAATCAAAAAGTGATCAAGAAATGAGGAACCAGACGGAAAAGAAGGTCTATCGTCGGAAACTCTAACAAAGTCGAGAGCAAAATCCTGAAGCCATTTCAGAAGCATTCTCCCATTGCAGTTTTCGAAACAATCACCCCAAGCGGGATATTTTGAATTAAAATCTCCACCTAAAATTGTACCATCAAAATTTCTTGATAACTGAAGGATTTTACATAATCCTGAATAAATTTGAGCGGGTTCAAAATTACAAGGTAAGTAAATTGACCCAAAAAGAAAATTTTTTTGTAAACCGTTCACTATCATTTTAACCTGAATGAGATTATGGTGAAATGGAACACCCTGTAAAATTAATGCACTATAAGAATAAGATTTCCTTAAAACAACTGCAACTCCCAATGCTGAGTTATCATAAATAAATTCATAATCTTCTAAAAATAATCTTGCGTCCTTCAGGTGGCATTCCTGAATAAACCCAATGTCTATGCTTTGATCCCTTAAAACATTTAAAAGGTCTACTCTACGGCTGACATCAACCAATGAGCGTACATTAAAAGTCAGCAAATTCAAAACCTTACGGCCCATTAACTTTAACTTTTGATAGCAACTCCAAAAATTCAGTTTTTGCTTGAGTTCTAGGCATTTTCTTATAATTATTTAAAAAATTTTGAAGTTGCTGTTCAAGAGTAATCGGCTCAGGCACCGCAAATAAAGCTGCAAGCTTAATAAATTCATCAACTACTGAAGGCCGATGAGGAGCTGCAGCCGGTGAACCCGCCAACTGCTGAAATTGTGAATGAAAAAGACTAGCAAAAGATTTTTTCTGGCTAAACAAGCCAGGACTTAATATCGCATGATCGACATTATGCGCAGCCTTCATTTTTTTCTCTGCAGCTTCTTTAAGCCGTTTTTTCCTTTCAAATACAAACTTCTGAAAGGCTGGACAGCCCCTCCAGCTGGCAGGGTGACCGGCTTGCTTGCAATTGTTGCAGAACAATTTGACGCTCTCATTCTGACCAAGGGTGCACTCCCCCGGCTCATGTTTCGACCCGCACTTCACACAGGTAAAATGTCGATTGCAATTCTTCGCAATATGGCCCCAACATTGGCAACGCCTACATTGAACTTCTCTAGTTCTTGATTTGGGTGATTCCCAGGCGATCGCCTGTCTCAAAAGGTATCTCAAATGGCTGATATCCCCCGCCTTCTTGCCCGGCGCAAGCACAATCAAAAACAACCCCGTCTCGGAAATGTTTTTGACTGAAAAGGCTGTGGAAAGTTTTGAAACCCTGTCAACGATGCCAGGTGCAAGACTGTCTAGCTCATTTTTCAATTCAACTAAGTCTGTTCTGTAATATAAACCCCTAATAACTAGACCAATTTGTCTATGCTCTTTAGGAGTAAATGAATACGAATTTATTTTTTGTTTTTCTAAAACCGCCATTAGATCAGAGTGATCTTTTGCGTTTTCTAAAAATAGCTTGCTCTTAGACTTGCTGATATTTTTGATTTTGAACAATATTTTTGGCACCATAGCGTTTAACTGGTCAATAAAACTTTTAATATCGACGTTATACAAGAAAATAGGCGGACAGACTGACTTAAACGACTTTGAAACCCCACTACTACTAGGCACAGATTTTTTATTTAAGATTTTATTTAAATTCACCGAATTAATGTTTTGCAAATTGTTGTTCTCAAAAATTAAGTTTTCTAACAAAGCAAATCTGTTATTAGAACTTATATCTACCTTATTATTGATGACAGGCTGCTTGGCCTGCATAAAACGCTTTGGCTTCTTACTCGCCACCACTTGAAAATCCTCGTCTTGCATGTGGATAAGCTGCTCGGCTGCCTCCAGAGTATTAGGTGACGGAATGTCGCTGAAATCCATTCCCGAATCAATTTGACGCTTTCTATCCGTTGATGTAAGCTGTTGGATAGGGCCTTTAACATTAGGCTGCTGCGTCTGAGGCGCCGCACGTTGTTGCTGAGTCATCGCAAGTTGACGTTGCTGTACCGCCATGTTGTTCGCGCTCAAATTGAGCTGCGTTCCCGAAACTGCGCCAAAATTAAATGGCTGCACCACGAGTGGCATCTCGCTAGACACACGAGACTGCGCAAAATCAGCGCCATTTTGTGGCTGAACCGCCACATGAGAATCACTTTTCGCACAGTTTCGATGCAGCGTCACTATATGATGCAGGCCAATTGCCTGTTGCCCATCAGGCGTCAGCGGCTGATGCAATTCGGCCAAAAACTCATTGGCTGGCCTTTGAAAGCTAGGCTGACTTGCGCATGAAAGGTGCGTAGGGCCAGCGATTAGACGCGGTGACAACTTGCCGGACTTATCCGGCGGCTTTTCCTCCTCTAAAGGAACGCCGCTTCCTTGCGGCTCCAAATTCATGATGTGAGCTGTGCCTCACACAATAGATGTCGATACAAAACGACGAAACAGACAAAAAATCAAATTCCACACTTTGTGTGGAGAAAACAAAATGGTGGAGAAAATTATTATCCGCAAAACTTTATACTTTAAACACGACTGCACTCGATGACACCGAGAAAGCCAATCCCAAAATCCCCCGTGTCACTAGAACAGATCAAATCTCAGTAAAACAACGTTAGTTCAACTTTTTATCAATTTGTCATCACAGTCTTGAAACAGCTGTTTTAAGAATAATAACAAAAGAAAACAACAATACCAAAAGGCCCATTGAGCGGTGAAACGTCAAAATAGGAAAATGAATAGTTATTTACATTTGCCAACTATGCTCGTTTTGATAAATGCTTGAAACTTGGCAGTATTTTAAGATCAGAAATAGAGCTAGAAATCGAGCTGGTTTTAATTTTTGTTTTTGTTTTGTGAATAAAATAGAGCCGCGCTCTAGATCAACGACCACGGGAATGCAGCTATTGAATTTTACTTTTTTTTCAATGTATATGTAGAGCAGCTGTAGGCTAAAATAAAATAAATTTAAAATTTTTGATATTTGCTTTTTGTTTGAATGGCCGTGAAGTTTCTTTTAATGCCACTTGAGATCTTGCTACCCGGCAAACAAAAAACATAGCAAGCAAAGTGCTGTTTATTTTCCGCCGCCAATTCGGTTCATCCCCTCTAACGTTGCGCAACCGATGTGATACTGCTCTTCTCTGTTCATCGTTGTAGTAGATTTGCTTGGTAATTGCTGTAGTAAATGTATTTTAGTTCAGCTACAGATCTACATATTCATTGACAGAAAAAAAGTAAATATCCTTCATGATTTCTTTATGAAGGAACGATTTGTCAGCAGATATACTTATTAATGGTGGCTTACTGCCATAGTAGAATTAGACAAGGTAGTGTTAGGGCTGAATGTGTTCTCTTTCTAAGTGACCATAACTGTCAAACTCATACATTGTGATATATTTGCTAATTCTTGCCTTCATATTGCATTCTTATTAGTTGCAGATTTTGTATGAAATGTCAACTTCGTTTTGACAGCTTCGGTCACTGACTCTCCGCCCTAACACTACCTTGTTTAATTTTGCAATGCTTGCTGCATTTGCTGAGTGCCTGGTAGCCAATATTCAAGAGCGTGTATTTGAATTTCATGACCAACATAAAAACATTTGTATTTTTATAAATGTCGCCAGCATATTCTCTGACTGGGACCATGGTATAATAAGTAATAGGTAGAAGTGACATTTCGTGTTTCGACCATCGAATGTCAAGCAAAAGAAAATAAAATAGAGAACGTGTTTCACACACATTGGCCGTATTCAGAGGAGTCATCTGCAGTGAATGGATCATTTAATTGCAAGGGTTTCTCACTATTAAATTAAAAAAAAACAGTTGCCAACTATTGACTCCGCTGAAAGCTGCCAATGCGTGTGACACACGCATTTTATATTGTTTTCTTTTGTTTAAAATTGCAGCTCGTGAGAAAATAAGTAGTTGTCAAGGCTACCCGATAATAATTTTATCATGAGTGGGGCTGCATCGTCCAAAGTTTCTTATTTCAGCTGCCTATAGCATCTTTTTTAAAAATATAATGCAATGATTAATGACACAAACAGTGAAAATAATGTAAATGAAATTCAATGAAATGTATGTATTTTAAGTGTATATTAATTATTTCAATAAGTTTAATTTATATTTTTGTTTATGTTTTACTTTGTCTTTTATTTTAAAACCCATATTTTAAAATATAATGAAATGATAAAAGATGAAAATAATGTGCATTAATGATGAACCGGATGTACGGATGAACCGAATCGGGGGCAGAAAGTAAACTGCACTTTGCTTGCTATGTTTTCTGTTTTCCTTGCAGCAAGATCTCAAATGCAGGCACTTAAAGAGACTTCAAGACCCATCAAACAATACTGCATATATAAAAAAAGTGAATTTATTTTATTTTAGCTACAGCTCTACATATACATTGACAGAAAAAATTAAATAACCTTTTTGAGGATTATTTTTCATTCAATAGTGCTGCCTGTATTTTAATTTTATATCAACAATATTCAATTTTAATGAAATAATATAGTTAGGTGTAATTATAAAATAAAAATGCTATCTGAATAAAAAATATTTTGAAAGAAATATTCAAATGTTGAGGGGGTGAAAATATAAAATTTTTTTTCGATTAGCATGAAAATTCGTATATAGCATACATCTTATTGCAACCTAACTTAAGTATTTATATACTAACAAACATATTATATGCCTTAATTTCAGGAGTTGCCAAGTAATTTATTTGTGAGCTTGCGGCCGATTAAGAACAAGAGACGATAATTGTTGATATTTTTATTTTAATTGTTGTATTTTAATTTTATATCAACAATATTCAATTTAAATGTAATAATATAGTTTGGTGTAGTTATAAAATAAAAATGCTATCTGAATAAAAAATATTTTGAAAGAAATAATCAAATGTTGAGGGGGTGAAAATATAAAATTTTTTTCCGATTAGCATGAAAATTCGTATATATGTAGCTTACATCTTATTGCAACCTAACTTAAGTATTTATATACGAATAAACATATTATATGCATTAATTTCAGGAGTTGCCAAGTAATTTCTTTGTGAGCTTGCTGCCGATTAAGAACTGCACTTTGCTTGCTATGTTTTCTGTTTTCCTTGCAGCAAGATCTCAAATGCAGGCACTTAAGTATTTTAAGTAAGGCGGACCGTGGCAGGACAAAGTCTTCCAGGGAATACTAATATTTTACATATATGTTTTCGCTTCGGTCGGCAGTCTCCTCACTGCTATACTTTTTTTATTTTATTTCCGTATAAAAAATTTCAAAATTCAAATAAATTCATTTTTATTTTTTTTTTATTTCTTACAGTATTTTTTTCAGTAGGTGCTTATTTAATAATTGAAATTTAAGTTTAAACATCGATCAATATAAGCACTTCTTACCAGGCATCAATGCAAGCACTCAAAACTTTTTCGACGAGATCTTGAAAGTTAGGTAGGATAGCATTATAAATAATTACTTTTTTTTTTAATTTTAGTGAACAAAACTTCAAAGAATTGAAAAATTCACTAAACACAGCCTTATTATATACATACAAGAAGTTTACCATAACTATTATTCCTGTACGTTTGTTTTTTTAACTACCGCACCAGCCAATATTTTTACAAAAAACTAACTTTTTTTAAAATTTCGCATTATCTAGCATAATCGCATAATCATTAACTAATGATTCAAAAATCAGATAAAAAATTTCTAGATATTTTGAAATATTTATCAAATTGCACATTTTTATATAAATCGGATGGAAACTGAGATAAACATTCGATAGTAAGCTTATGCGATAGCCTGAAATTTAGCCGAAGTTGAAATCAACCTGCAATGGTTCACGAGGCAGTAACTCAAAATAATGCATAATTATAACGATTGCTACTCGTGTTCTGTGGTTTATACACATAATTATTTTATGCAAACATGCTAATGCAACATGCTTGATGTTATAAGCGAGTTCGATGGCGTAGAATATATTGCATGGTATTGAGTCATACAAAAACCAAGTATGTACTGAGTGTAAAAGCAATTGCAGTTCATCGCTGCAGATCTCTGATACCCATAATGTGGAACACTAAAAAAAAAACAACAACATTTGTAGGCCATTTTTGCAACTTTGGAGGCCTATAACTTCTAAACCAATTGCCAGCGGCCTGAAATTTGGATTTGGATTTAGGAGGTTAAAATCCGTATAATTCAACAAAAAATATTAAAAAGAGAGTTGTCACTTATCGAATTATACCAAAATTTCTTGCATCAGTCATTTAATTCAAATATAGAAGTTTGGTTTAATAAAAATATTTACAACGCATTGTACAAAACAAAAATTATGAACTCGTCTATAATTTGATTTATCGTGTTAACGCAAAACATTTTGGTTAATTTTATGCGTTCGATACTATCATTTTTGATTTTATCATCTCTATTGCAATTAACATTAAATTTTTATAGGTACTGAAGCCAAAAATTGATAATTAAACTTCCGATCGAATTCTGTGTGTGTGGAATAAAGGAAAAAAAAAACTAAATACATAATTCTATTTATATAATACTAAACCTTTAAAGGGACAGTACACCCATGGATTTTTAAAAAATGAAATTTATAAATGCAAATTTTTTTAGGAAAAGAAAGAGATATCTTTGTGTAACTTTACATATTTATTTTTATTTAACCCTTCGTTACATGGGATTACACATATGTAATGTTGACTTCTAAGAGATGTAGCTTACACACCCTGTTTATATTCGTAAAGGGACTTAAAAAAAAAATTAGACATATTTTTATTAGTTGATGTTTCTTTTGGTCAAATTGTTGATTTAGTTTGTTCGAAATATTGACTCGAACACGGTCTTTCTTATACGTAGACAAAGTAAGTGAATATTTTTAATAATTATTCAATAAATATTATAAAAACTTTAAAATATAAGTAATATTTTGGAATTTAAGTTCATTTTCTGGTAGCATAATAATTTTTTTGTGCAATATAACTTGAATTACGTAAAATAAATAGCTTAGTTGCAAATATGCAATATAATGCATTTGAGACATTTTGAAATTACATTGCAGGTATGAGGTTATATTGCAGATGTGCAGTTCCATGCATTAACTCTAATTAAAGCTGTAGACTTTTAGTAAGCTTTTGAAAGGCATTTACTGACAATGAAAATTGAGAAAATTTTGAATCATGGGAAAATAGCGAGGATGAATTAAGTGAATATGATGATAATGATAGTAAAGATGATAACATAGACGTCAGTATAAATCGTATAGAAAATGCTCGATTATCCCGAAGTTGAAGAAGACATTTAAAATAACCTAACATTGAAATAGATATACATTTTATTCCACGTTAAAAAAAGCCATACTATCCATCGAATACTGACAAGTCAGATTTAATAAAATTTGTTGGCATATGAATTCTAATATCAGCATATGAATAATAATAAAATTCAAAAATAGAATAAACAAATAAATCAATAAACTGCAGGAAACACTGTAATACAGGAGACGAAGTCAGACAATCAATTTAAAAAAAAAATCTTTGCATTCGAATGACAGTGCTAATATAAAACCAAGGGATGATCCAAATTTTACCAGCTTTTTAAAATTCGACCGCTAGTTAATCATTTGTAGAAGGAATTCAAGTCGATTTCATATGAAAATTGCCTTTCCGTTGACGAACAGTTACGCTTCACGAAATATAAGTTATTATACAACACTAAGAAAATAATTATATAGCACTACCCCTAATAATTGAACAAGCCAAAAAGGCAATGCATTCATTGGGTACAATCCGTTAATGATGTCAAGCTACATATTGTGGCAAAAGTCCTGAGATCATAGCTGAAACACTTGACAACAAATGTTGTAAGAACATATCCATTGAGTGTCCGAATATTGTTTCGCAATAGGACAATTTAATGGCGGAGTCTATTTATTAGACTCATTTATTGAACGCTCAAAAAAAGTGGTGTGTTGATTTTTTATCATTTGATATATACCACATTAGTAAATGCATGGCTATTTTACAAGCGTGCTGAATAACAATGCGGTGATCATGGTAACATAACATTAACCAATTTTCGTTTGCAAGTGGTAGAAAGTCTTTGCAAAGTCTTTCAAAATGTGGAAGACCTTCCGAATTATCAAAAAACCTTAAACAATAGACGAAACCTCAGAGATGTTTCCCACAGCCTTAAACAGAAGTTCGGTAAGACCATTTTAATCACTGCCCACAATGGACCAAAAACGAGAGTTTTACGTGCCAATTACCAGGGTGCAATGGATACACTCATGTTAACTGCTCCAATTGTCAGAATATACTATGTTTTCATCAATTTAGATTGAGAGCTTTAAAAGATTTCATAATGAATAATATTTTATGTATCTAATAAATTGAAATGAGCTTCAAATTTAAAAACAAAAATCCTTACAGATCAGTGTGGTATTTTATATATTTTTCTTCTAGCCTGTGTTTAAAATTGTTTTAGTTATAGATGAAGGTGCATTTTAATTCTTTATTTTTATTGAATAAATAAAATATTAGAAATTATCCCTTTGTTCAAGTTATTAAAAGCTAGTAATTTCATATTAAACATGTTAAATAAAAAGTAATATTTAAACCATCATACAGTAATTTTTATTATATTCTGCATGAAATTGCATAAATGCAATGTTGCGTAACTTCGTTCCTATACATTGCACAGTATCAACATTTCGTTTAAACATTCTCTAAACCACTCCGATCTCATATAATTACACAAAGATTTTCATACACAGGGTGAAAAAGTCATGTAATGAAGGGTTAAAAGAAGTTCACAAAAAAAATTTTTTGGATTTTTCCAGCGTGTTTTTTGGCTGCTACAGGTTTTTGAAAATAACATCAAAAATCTCTGAAATCTCTTACTGAAATCTCTAAAAAAACGAGGTTTTAATCAGCATCGAAGCCGCTATAAATTGAACTAAATGAACATTTTTTGGCCAAAATTGAGAAAATAACGGCGTTTTTTCGAAATTAGCCGATTTCTTGGACCGAAAAATCCCTTGAAAACCAAAAAATACTTTACCGATCGTCCTATCCGTAGTTCATTCTATAGATTTTTATGTGTACAATAACATGTTAAAATTTCAGAACGATCAGTCCTATAGTTTTTTTTAGCACGCCCGCCAACTCAAAAAATGTGATTTCTAGAAAAAGCGCTATAAAGTTTTTAACACCGATAATACGGCCTTAACGCTCTGCGTTTAAAACCTTCACCATTTAACATAGAAATTAATTTCGAATTTTATATCATTAAAAATAGATACTTTGAGGTCTTTTGAACCAAAATCAGTCATAAAAATAAATCAATTTTTTGAAAATTCAAGAGTGTACAGTCCCCTTAAAAAAAACAAAAATACTTTTTTTTGTAGTTCTAAAAAAATGTACAATACATTGTAGGTACATACTAGGTCTGTTCATGTACTTGATTTAAGTAGCTTGAAGATTCTTGAAAGCTTTATTTTGAAGCTTGAAAGAGAGGAATTACATTCAAAATGACACTCTCTAATCTATTTCAATTAATTGAAGTTAGTGCGGGAACAGACCTCATTTTGAGTGTGTACAATAAAAAATAAAAAAATGATATCATTTATTATTATTGTAAACTATCTGAAACCCAGCACGTTGCTGCCATGCTCCTTCGTCCAAAGTCCATAAAATGAAATAAACAAAACTGCATGTGTAAAGTGAGGGCGAATTCCGACGCAATCCGACCTATAACGCCAAAGCTATACGATAGCAAAAATTTGGGTTGTATGGGAGGTGCAACGCCCATTATCAAAAGTCATAAAATGTTATCAGTGAAACTGCATGTGCAAATTGTGGTCGAGTACTGAATTTGGAAGCTGTGCGAAATATAACTCCAAAGCTATTCGATATCACAAATTTGGGTTGGAAGTGCCACACCCCCTTGTCCAACGCTCATAAAATGTTTCCAATGAAACTGCATGTGCAAATTTAGGTCGAATACTGAATTCCGACGCTGTGCGACCAATAACTCGACAGATATTCAATAGCACAAATTTGGGTTGTATGGGAGGTACAACGCCCCCTTAAAAAAGCTGTAAATTGTTATCAGTAAAGCTGCATGTGTCAATTGAGGTCGAAAACTTAATTCGGAAGCTTTACGACATATAACTTCAAGCTATCCGATATTGCAAGTTTAGGTTGTATGGGACATACCACGCCCCCTTGCCCAACGCCCATAACTAGAAATCATTAAAATGGCATTTGTTAATTAAGATCAAATACTGAATTCTGACGCTGTGCAACCTATAACTTCAAAGCCATTCAATATCGCAAATTTGTGTTGTATGGGAGGTGCCACTCCCCCTTGTCCAACTCTCAAAAACTGTCATTCCGAATACCGAATTCCGAACTGAATACCGAATTCCGAATCTGTGGATCCATAACTCAAAAGCTATTTGATATCGTGAAATTTTTATATAATCAATCGGACCAGTAGTTTCGAAGTCTTTTGATTTATTCTTAAAAGTAGGCGTAGCTATAATGTTACCACTCCCATTTTTGGTATAGTTACCGACATTTACCATACGAACTTATGGTAACTGTCAAATTTTAGTTTAATACAACCAAAACAGTCTAAAATATAGCATTTTTATTGATTTGTCGGCGGTTGAACGGGGTGTGGCAACATTTTGTTTTCCTAATCCTTCGCGTAGCAATTACAAACAAACCCATAGAAGGAAGTATCCAATTTTGTCTATTTGTGTCCAAGTTGTAAGCATCCGAAGAAATCATGATCCATTTTTATATATATAGATTCAATTAATTATAATAAACTTCAATATTCAAATAATACTTTTTTTGTACTAGTAGTACTTTTGTTTCCTTTTAATAAAAAAATCATTTGTAAAAACTTTAATTTTCATATTAATAACCAGTTTTGGTTTCGGCCGAATATTATAAAATGGCCGAATATTCGGTTTCGGCCAAAATTTCGGTTTCGGTCGGACACTACTTCTTACCCCGGAACGATGTTATGGACGATTTTAAGAATTCTTCCTATTGAACCCGTGGTGCCTCGACCATAGTTTTCAAGCAAGGATCTTGAAATTTTGTATATAAGATTTTTTCCTAAGACTGGAGGTCAGAAAAATTAATTCAATTGAAAAAACTTTCTGTCTGAGGTGGAATTGAACCTGGGCTAACGCGGTTCTTTAGCTTAGGGGCCACGCACTCTACCCACTAGGCTACGGTCGCCACAGAGTTCGCCATTTATGTATTTTTTTAATCAGTTATTGTAAAAAATTGCTTAAAAAGTCTGTGTTTCCTTTATCACAGCAACACCTAAAGAAAAAACTTAAAAGTTGTGACTACACAAATTAAATTTTTGTAATGATTTGCAGTTATTTTGATTTAAGTTTTCTTACATACAATTATTTATAATTATAAAAAACACATACTAAAAAATTGCACGATTTTTAATCACTTTTAAAGTTGCTGAAATTTAGCTAGGTATGGTAAATGTGCTAGCTCTGAAAAAGAAATAATTTATTTTGCTCTTCTGAAAAGTTGCTGGTAAACACATAACCATTTTTGTAGGCACAGCGACGATATGCTGCCTTGAAAATTTAACGAAATGGGAAACATAGTGCAACCACGCCCACTTTAAGTATAGTGTTCTTAAGTAACCATACAAACTAATTCTCCAAATTATAGTCTTACACGACAAAAACCGTCTGAAATAAAATATTTTTTTTTGGTTTGTGGGCGGTAAAAGTGGGCGTGGAAGCCCATTTTTAGTACAGTTGCCGACAATAAGCATTTAAACCTAATTATCAAATTTTAATCTTATACGACTTAAATCGTCTGAAATATATAATTTTTATAGATTTGTGGGTGTACGTAAAAAAGGTATGCGATATTTTATTGTGAAATGGGGTATGGCAAAATTTTTTTTTATAAACCATTTCATTTTTGGAAACAATCTACTGCCAAAATTAAAGCTCAACTCAGACAATTCGTTCTTGAGTTAAGGTATTAGTAACATATTTCACGACTTTGTTTAATGTAAACATATTGATAAATGGAAAAGGACATTTTTTTTTAAGTAGCTATGTCTTAAAATATGTCTTTCTCAACACATTCCCAAAACGTGGTCTCAGACTACTTTCATGTAAGGATTTTATGACCACTTTTCTAAAGCAAATTTTGACGAAAATGAGCACCAATTGCATACCAAAATATACATGACATTTTTCCACGTTTGAAAAAAAAGCACTCAATTTAAAACTTTATTTTGCACGGACTATAATACATAAATAATTTTTTTAAGTTAATATAACCAAAAACAATATCCTAAAAATTATTAATTAAGGCAACAACAACAACAACAACAACAACTCTGTATAGAGTCAATCACTTAGCTGACAAGACAGTCTGTTTTGGAAATCGCTAAATTTCCTCTTCAGTAGTCTTTGAGTGATTAAGCTGTGATCAACTCACTGTTTAAAGTTGCATATGATTTCACACATTAAAAATTCATTCATTTGAATTATATAGAACAAATTGAACGTTCAAATTGGCTACTTAATCATATGGCATTTTAAAGTAGTAGGCTATTTATAGATCACCGCCACCAACTCCACCAAGGTTGCCATCTGTTCTAGTTGCTTCTTTATTTATTTATATAATTAAATATTCATTGGTGTTCGACAGTTTGGGAATCTAGGGGCGATGTAACAATGTAAGATGTCTGACTGTCTCAACCTGGCGAGGCCAGCATAATCTTTGTGAAATCGCCTCAAGTCGACTCAAACCTCCAAGTGGTGTCTCCTGGGCAACGTCAAAACTGACAACCGTTAGTTTGGCGGCTAATCTGGGCTCTCATCACGTATGACGAGAATCGTTTGACGATATCGTTTCAACGATACTTTAACATCACGTAACCTTTAATTTTATGCATCGTCTAAACGATACCGTTTTGCTTGCTTCATGTATGGCAAACAACTGTCAAATGGTATCGTCGAAACCATTGCTTGGAGCGATAGCTAATTTGGTATCGCTTGGCTATTTTTCTGGTTGGAAATAATAAAAATAATTTTAAAATGTTTTGGGCGCTTGTTTGTTAAAGTGGTCCTTAACAAATAGATGGAATGTCGTTCCTGTACTATGTTTGCGACGTAATTGTGGCCCAGCTGCGGATGTTCATCAATAAAGTGCAGCAATATTTCCATTTACTTAGGTGTCGCTGCCGAATAATATATTTTCAAAACATTATCATCAAAATAACTAATTATATATTCTTACATTTTACCTTAAATTTTCACTTTTGAAGCAAACAAATCCAAAAACAAATTCTACACAAATGTAAATATCACTTTTGGCACTGAATATATGTTTTGCAGAGCCTTTCAAACTATAGAAAACACAGCGATAGACGAGACGATAGCGATGGACTTATATGAAGCAAACTAAGAACGATATCGTCTGATAGCATTGTTCAAACGATAGTCGTTTTAAAAAGTTACGTGATGAGAGCCCTGAGCGGCGGGCCTCCCTAGGCTTAAAATAGGTTGTGCGTTGGGTTTGAAGCCCACCCGTAAAAACCCATTTCAATGACAACTAATAAGAATAGAAGAAAACTGATCCCCAAATCTGATGACGACTTCCGCAAACGAAAAACTGACTTACGGATATGCACCTGGAATGTCCGAACCCTTAATTGGGAAGGTGCCTCTATCCAACTGACTGATGTCTTGGAAAGATACAAAGCTGATATCACTGATATGAATGCTATGGAAGGGTCAGGGTTGCATTCGGCATGCACCCTGTGATATCTACTACAGCGGCCATGCAGAGAAGCACGAGTTTGGATGCGGATTTGTAGTTGGCAAGAGACTGCGGCCCCACGTCCTGCGATTTACACCTGTGAACGAACGACTTGCCATAATCCGCATCAAGGTTAATTTTTTCAATATAAACCTAATATGTGCGCAAGTTACAAACGAGGCAATTAATATTAAATTACAAGAAATTGTTTCAAAATATGGAAACAATAAAAACTGAATATTTATTGCCTCATTGCAACAACCCAAATCATTTAACACTTAAATTCAAATTCATTAATTGCCAAACATATTTGTCAATTCAAAATATGCAGCTAAGCAACTCCAAATATCATGTTACTCTTTTTTTAACTGCACCAACAAACCCAGAGACCCACTTAAGTGTTTTGTAACTTCATAAACATTTTGTAATCTTCGTTGTACTGCAACGAAGAAAGAAGAAAGAAGAAAAGAAGAAATTCTCATACATTGATATGTTTGTATTGATAAACTATTGGTATATTTTAAGTAACATTTATTCTGTTAGTTGTAAGAAAGTTTAGTTTTAGTTTTGATCTGAATAAAAGAAGTTGTGTTTTAAAAAACATAAAGTGTCTTTTATTAAAAAGGACTTTATAACTGGCGCAGTCGGTTACAAATAATTCCGAAGAATTATTAAAAAGAACTTTAGAACTGGCTACAAATAATTCCGAAGAATTATTAAGAAGAACTTTATTAAAGAAATATTATCTAAAGTTTTTGACTAAATTAAAAAGTGTCCAAAATGAATTCGGAACAACTTCTTACCACTATGAACAACCTAGAAGAGGTCATAAAAAAACAACATTAGCAGATTCTCCAACAACAAAATATTATACAACAGCAGCAGCAACAAGAGCAACAATTTGCACAACACCTACAAACACATCAACAATCGACATTGTCAATGCTACAACTAACTCCAGCAACAATTCTCGATCAATTCAGAGCAGTCAAACCATTTGGAAAAGGACATGTTCTTACTTCTTTCATCAAATCAGTGGAAAAAGTGATGCAACTATGTGGTCAAAACCAGGATTTGTACAATTTTGGATTGCAGATCATCATCAACGAAAAACTTTTAGGAGAAGCTGGGAATTGCGTCAGGACACTAGGAGACAACGCAACATGGGATGAAGTCAAGGAAAAGCTGAGACAACAATTTCAACCAAGAAAAACTTACTCAGAGGTATTCAATTATTGTAGGAATATTAAGGTATCAAATTTAAGAGAATTATTTGAAATATTTAGCAGTGCAAAATACGAAATAAACGAAATATTCGAATACGACATTGTGAAACCATATATTTATAGTGCAAATCACGTTGACAGAGACTTAGCGGATATTTTGTTAAACAAAATTGACGGACAATTTAGGGCAAACATCGACAATTGCAATTCACTTAACGATATAATAAATAAATTCACTTTACTAAGAATACTGGATGACCCAAGGACAATAGACTATAGGCACAAAAAACAAAATCAAAATAACAATAGTTCTGGTCAATATCCAATAAATAGAAATAGTTCTGGACGCTATATTCAAAATAATAATTCTGGACGATATCCACAAAATAATAATTCTGGACGATATCCACAAAATAATAATTCTGGTCGATATATTCAAAATAATAATTCAAGACAATACAGACAAAACTATAACTCTCAACAACCCAGACAAAATCTGCAGAACCAAAGAATTGCAATTGAAATCATTCAGGAGGACGACATAAATTTTCAAAACGAGCCTCGGAATGTAAACTGCCAATAATAAAAATTCACATTGGTAACGAGAATATAAAATGCTTAGTTGATACAGGCTCAACTACAAGCATTATACAACCTAACGTATTAATTAATTTTCCACTACAAAAACTAATAGAACCAAAAATATTTTCGACAATTAATTACTTACTTACTTAGTTGGCGCTACAACCGTATGTCGGTCTTGGCCTCATCTAAGAATTTGCGCCAGCCATTTCTGTCTTTCGCTTGCTGGCGCCAGTTGGAAATTCCAAGCTTCGTCAGGTTGTCCTCCACTTGGTCTTTCCAACGAAGATGCGGTCGTCCTCTTCTGCGTTGACCGCCGCTGGGTACCGAATCGAATGTTTTCTTCACTGGAGCATCGTCTTTCATGCGCTGAACATGACCAAGCCAGCGAAGCCGCTCGATTTTAATGCGCTTGACTATGTCGATGTCAGCGTACAGCTCATACAGTTCATCATTCTACCGTATTCGGTACTCGCCATTGACGCAGATTGGTCCGTAGATCTTACGAAGAATCTTTCTCTCGAATGCTCCTAAAGTCTTTTCATCTAAACTGCTCAGCGTCCAGGTTTGTGATGCATAAAGTAGGACGGGCATGATGAGCGATTTATAGAGCGTGATTTTCGTTCGTCGAGAGAGGGCTCTGCTTCTCAATTGCCTACTGAGCCCAAAGTAACACCTGTTGGCAAGAGTTATTCTTCGTTTGATCTCAATGCTGATGTCGTTGGTTGAATTAATGCTGGATCCCAGATAAACGAAGTCCTTCACAATCTCGAAGGAGGTAATCTCAACGGTAACGTGGGTTCCAAGACGCTGGGACTGTTTGTTTGTTGACACTAAGTATTTCGTCTTATCTGCATTCACTGACAGACCCATTCGACTTGACTCTCTTTCTAATCTGGAAAATGCTGCACTGACTTCGCGCGTATTATGGCCAATGATATCTATGTCATCAGCATACGCAAGCAGCATAACACTCTTGTAGAATATTGTGCCACTACGTCTCAGATCAGCAGCTCGGATGATCTTTTCCATCATAAGGTTGAAAAAGTCGCACGATAAGTTATCACCTTGTCTGAAACCTCGTTTGGTAATAAATGGTGGGGAGAGGTCCTTCCCGATTTTAACTGCGCTGCTGGTGTTGCTCAGTGTCATCCTGCAAAGTCGTATTAGTTTTGCAGGAATACCAAATTCAGACATGGTGGAGTACAGGTGCTTCCTTATTGGGCTGTCGAAGGCGGCTTTGTAGTCGACGATAGTCGATGGTGGGTGTCGACTTGTTTTTCTTGAGTCTTCTCCAAGATTTGTCGTAGCGTGAAAATCTGGTCGATGGTGGACTTTCCAGGTCTGAAGCCACACTGATAAGGTCCGATCAGTTCGTTTACAATGGGCTTCAATCTTTCACATAAAACGCTCGACAGGACCTTATATGCGATATTAAGAAGGCTTATCCCACGGTAATTGGCACAGATAGTGGGATCGCCTTTCTTGTGGGTTGGGCAGAGCACACTGAGATTCCAATCGTTCGGAATGCATTCTTCCGACCATATTCTGCATAGAAGCTCGTGAATGCATTTAAGTAGAGCTTCGCCTCCATTCTTAAACAGCTCAGCAGGTAAGCCATCAGCTCCCGCGGCTTTGTTATTTTTAAGCCGAGCTATAGCTGTCAGAACTTCATCATAGTCGAGCAGCGGAACCTCGACGCTGTCATCCGCAATTGGGGTTTCCGGAATATCATCTCTATTGGCGGGATTGTTGTCAGCGTCGACAATTAATGGTTTAAACAAAATTACCAACGAAAAAATTACTCCAATACCAAGAGAATTTCAAAAAGCAGGAACCATATCTTGGAATGTGGTTAATCTTCATAATCGAAATTATGATGCTATTATAGGGCAAAATGTATTAACAACTTTACAAGCAAGAATTGATCTGGAAAACAGGTTTCTAGAGATAAAAGGGAATAAAATATTTTTTTTAGATAGTCCGTACCCATTCGATATCGAAAGTATACAAACGTTAGAACCCATTAGTAACCGCTTAATGGAAAATATAAATTTAGATCATATTAATTCAGAAGAAAGATTAAAGTTACAGAATCTTTTACAACAATTTGAAGATTTATTTTACTTTGAAAACGATAATTTGTCTTTTACCCATGAAATCCAACATGAAATAATAACTAAAAACTGTCAGCCTATTTACTCAAAAATATATAGATATCCACGAGTTCACGAAGTCGAAATTGAAAAACAAATCTCGGAAATGCTAAAACAAGGCATTATAGTTGAAAGCAACTCACCTTTCAATAGCCCTCTTTGGATTGTCCCCAAAAAACTGGACAATTCGGGTACAAAAAAGTGGAGAATCGTAATCGATTACAGGAAATTAAATGAAATCACACTTTGTGATAAATTTCCAATTCCAAATATCGAATCAATTTTAGATAAATTGGGCAGGGCACAGTATTTTACTACATTAGACTTGGCCAAAGGGTTTCACCAAATTTTAGTGAAACCCGAAGATAGAAAAAAAACAGCTTTCTCTACTCCTTTCGGACACTTTGAATTTACCAGGATGCCTTTTGGATTAAAAAATGCACCTGCAACATTTCAAAGATTGATGAATTCAGTCCTGAGAAAGCATATTAACAAAATCTGCGTAGTATATTTAGACGATATCCTCATCTTCAGCACAAGCTTAGAAAAACACTTAGAGAATATCAGACAAGTATTTAACACACTACGTAAGGCCGGTTTAAAAATCCAAATAGACAAATGTAATTTTATGTGTAAAGAAACACAATATTTAGGACACATTTTAACATCGGAAGGTATAAAACCAAATCCGGATAAAATAAGCGCAATAAAAGACCTGAAATTACCACAAACCCAAAAACAAATAAAATCGTTTTTAGGAATTACAGGCTACTACAGGAAATTCATCAAAGATTATGCTAAAGTAGCATACCCAATAATAAAATATCTTAAAAAGGATTTAAAAGTAAATAAAAATGATCCAAACTATATTTCAGCATTTGAAAAATTAAAAACAATCATTACTGATTACCCCATCCTAAGATACCCAAATTTCAATAAACAGTTTAAACTCGTCACCGATGCAAGTAATTTTGCTTTAGGCGCTGTTTTGATGCAGGACGGTCATCCTATCTCCTATGCGTCTAGAACACTTAATGACCATGAAAAGAATTATGCAACGGTAGAAAAAGAACTTCTTGCTGTAGTTTGGGGAGTGCAGTACTTTAGGCCATATTTGTTTGGTAAAGAGTTTATTCTTCATACTGATCACCAACCACTGAAGTGGTTACAAGCCAAACACTCAGGAAAGGATATAAATCCAAGACTCCAACGTTGGCTAATACAACTTGGAGAATATGATGCTTAAATCGATTATATTAAAGGAAAAGATAATAAAATAGCAGATTTTCTTAGTAGAATTGATACAGGAAGCCATGAGATAAATTACCTAGAAAATGATGATAATGATTCTTTGGAAGTTCAAACAGTTCACTCTCAAGAGGAAGAAGCATTAGATCATATACCCATTTTAGATACCGTTGTGAACAGATTTAAGACACAAATAATTCTCGTAGAACATAAAACTCAAGAATTTGAAATTATAGATGGCAAGAAACGCATATATATTCAACAGGAAGAAATACCACACGATATTTCCGACATACTAAGAAGACATATTAAAGATGGAAAAACGGGAATCTACTCATATTTAAATGATAGATTTTACCATCAGGTACAATTAAAAATAATTGAAATGTATTCTCAATACCATAGAATAAAATTTGTTAAATGTAGTCACATTGCTAAAGATATGAGGGACGAACACGAAACACTAAAACAAATTTCTTTATATCATACAAAAGAATCTGGTCATTCAGGCATAGAAGCAACTTACGAAGGAATAAAAAGAAAAATATTTTTCCCAAACTTAAAGATCTTCATAACAAAAGTAATTAATAACTGCAATATTTGTACTGGAGCAAAATATGACAGAAACCCAATAAAAAAGAAATTTGCAAGAACAGAAACACCAACTGATGTTAACCAAATAATTCACATAGATACATATGTCAACAGCAAACATTCATTTATCAACTTTATTGATAAATTTTCAAAACACGCTGTTAGTCTCTATTTAGAAGATAGGAATAATCAAACCTTGATCGAAAAAATAAGACTCTACATCTCAATTAAAGGAAAAATGAATAAAATCATAAGTGACAACGAATTTAACAGCATAAATGTAAAAAACTTTTGTAGAGAAGAAGAAATAGAAATACATTTCGCAAAACCAAACAGTCATACAGGAAACTCAGACGTTGAACGCTTAAATAACACACTTACAGAAAGACTTAGGGCACTTAACCTTGAAAACAAGCTACCAATTAAAGAACAAATGGCAAAAGCAATCGAATACTATAATGCTTCGTACCATTCAACTATAAAATGTACACCGTTTGACGTAGAAAATGAAAAAGTTAGTAAGCAGACAATAAAAACAAATACTACAAAACAAAAGACTAAAGCCATAACAAAACGTAACGAAAAAAGAGAAGACTACACAGAAAATAGAGAGCGAGGGTTCATAAAAAACTACACAAATCTGAGACATAAAGAACAACCAAAATACAGAAATTATTTACTACGAAATGTTCATGAAAGTAACATTAAACGACCGTTTAAATTTGCAGATACCAACCTTTGGGTTCGCAACAATAATAATATTGCTAACAACGACAACAACAGTAATGGGAATGCAAATCAGCCCGATTTATGAAACATCTGGATACGTTAAAATTAAACTAAACCAGGTAGAAATAGTAAACCAAACAACCACTGTAATACACATTATAAACACAAACACAATTATTGATATTTTAAATAAAATACAACTTAACATTGACCATTTTAATGAAAATAGTAAACAACTTTTGCAAAATGAAATAGATTTAATAAAATCAAAAATTCGTACAATTATTCCAAACAAAACCAGAACAAAGAGAGGATTACTTAATTTCGTGGGTTCAACTCACAAATGGCTTTTTGGCACTATGGAAAATGACGATAGGGAGGAAATTCTGGAACGCTTAGAAATATCAAATAAAAACTCGCACAACGCAATAGAAACAATTAACGAACAAATACAATTAAACTCACATTTTAATGATACGTTCAATATTTTACAAACAGCTATAGAAGAGGACAGAATAAAAATGAAATCAACTGTTCTAAATATAAAATCGCAAAATAACGAAATTTTAGAAAATTGCTTTACACCGACCAGCTGTTGAAACTTAAACACCTAGAAAGAAAAATAGACCAAATTCAAGATAATATAGTAGCAGCAAAAAATAACATAGTCCACCCAAGTATATTGACTTCGTCAGAAATAGAAACATTTAATATAGATTTTTATAAACTGAAACTTCTCAAGGTAGGAATAATGGACTATAAAGACAATAGTATTATTATTGCTATACAGATACCACAATCATTTATAAGGACAGACCTTAACATAATAACACCAATTCCGAATTCGAAGTTCATGCAAATAATTTAAAATCAAGAATTCGTTATAAATTACAATAATCAAACATTTACTTTCGAAGAAAATGTAACGCTAAAACATTTAAAGAAAAGTAAAAATTGTATTTTAACAAATAATTGCGAATATAAATTTAATAACAAAACAGACACACAACTATTGGACGAACAAACAATACTAGTAACGAATGCATACAACCTCGAAATAATACAAAATTGCGATAATAGAAACATTACTCTTACAAAAAATAATTTAGTAACATTTAGTAACTGTAAAATACAAATGGGGGAGGAAAACTACGAGAACCACATAGAAATAATCCTAGACAGATACTTTTACTCGAACGAAAATACAATTAATAAGACAGAAATAGCACCCATTCACTTCAACAATATCATTACAGAACATTATAATAATATAAGAAAAATCGAAGAACTAAATTATCATAAGAACATCTCTTATGGAATAAATGTAACATTAGTTTTAATTATACTTGCTGCAATTTTTATGTTAATAATGTTTAAGAAAAATAAAGTTAAATTTGTTAACAAACAAAAATTTATAACTAATGAGATCCAGGAGAATCTCAGATCAAATGGGGGAGGAGTTACAAACGAGGCAATTAATATTAAATTACAAGAAATTGTTTCGAAATATGGAAACAATAAAAACTGAATATTTATTGCCTCATTGCAACAACCCAAATCATTTAACACTTAAATTCAAATTCATTAATTGCCAAACATATTTGTCAATTCAAAATATGCAGCTAAGCAACTCCAAATATCATGTTACTCTTTTTTTAACTGCACCAACAAACCCAGAGACCCACTTAAGTGTTTTGTAACTTCATAAACATTTTGTAATCTTCGTTGTACTGCAACGAAGAAAGAAGAAAGAAGAAAAGAAGAAATTCTCATACATTGATATGTTTGTATTGATAAACTATTGGTATATTTTAAGTAACATTTATTCTGTTAGTTGTAAGAAAGTTTAGTTTTAATTTTGATCTGAATAAAAGAAGTTGTGTTTTAAAAAACATAAAGTGTCTTTTATTAAAAAGGACTTTATAACTCGCACGCTCCGACAGAAGACAAGGACGATGAGATTAAGGAAATTTTCTACGAGCGTCTTGAAAATGCTTACGAGCGCTGCCCCCGTCACGACGTAAAAATCGTGCTTGGTGATTTCAACGCTAAGGTGGGCAAGGAAAATATTTTTGGTCCAACAGTTGGAAAGTTCGGCCTCCACGACAACACCTCCGATAATGGAATGAGGCTGATTGACTTCGCCGCAGCACGAAACATGGTCATAAGTAGCACTATATTCAAGCATCTCAATATTCATAAAGCCACCTGGATGTCCCCTGATCAAAAAACCAAAAATCAAATTGATCACGTTTTGATCGACAGAAGGCACTCTTCCGGTGTATTGAATGTACGCACGATCCGTGGTGCAAACATTGACTCGGATCACTATCTTGTTGCAGCCAAGATCCGTACACGTCTGTGCGCAGCTAAGAATACACGCAACCCTACACGGAGAAAGCTAGACGTCGACAAGCTGCAATCGAAACAGACAGCCGATGCTTTTGCCACTCGACTCTCACTCCTGCTTCAAAGCACTCCTCCAATCAATGATATATGCGCGCAGTGGACACACATTTCCAACTCCATGCGTGCGGCTGCTGAAGAGGTGATTGGCTACCACCGCCCTCGCCGAAACCAGTGGTACGACCAGGAGTGTCGCGACGCCACTGCAGAGAAAGACGCCGCCTACAAAGCCACCCTGCAGTCGGTTGTAACGCGCGCTGCTAAGGAGCGAAACAAAGAAAAGAGGAGGGAAGAGAGACGTATTTTCAGGCGGAAAAAAAAGAGAGGCAGAAAAGCTCGAGCAGGAGAAGATTGAGATGTATGGTGACAGGAATGAGGCCCGAAAATTTTTCGAAAAAATAAGACGCCTTGCCGATGGTTTTAAAACCGTGGCCCTTTCCTGCAAGGATGAAGACGCGAATCTAGTGACAGATGCCCAGAGTACACTGACATTATGGAGGGAACACTTCTCTAAGCTTTTAAATGGCGACGCTGACAACAATCCCGCCGGATGACAGCGTCGAGGTTCCGCTGCCCGACTATGATGAAGTTCTGACAGCTATAGCTCGGCTTAAAAATAACAAAGCCGCGGGAGCTGATGGCTTACCTGCTGAGCTGTTTAAGAACGGAGGCGAAGCTCTACTTAAATGCATTCACTGGCTTCTATGCAGAATATGGTCAATAGAATGCATTCCGAACGATTGGCATCTCAGTGTGCTCTGTCCAACCCACAAGAAAGGCGATCCCACTATCTGTGCCAATTACCGTAGGATAAGCCTTCTTAATATCGCATATAAGGTCCTGTCGAGCGTTCTATGTGAAGGATTGAAGCCCATTGTAAACGAACTGATCGGACCTTATCAGTGTGGCTTCAGACCTGGAAAGTCCACCATCGACCAGATTTTCACGCTACGACAAATCTTGGAGAAGACTCAAGAAAAACAAGTCGACACCCACCATCTTTTTATCGACTACAAAGCCGCCTTCGACAGCCCAATAAGGAAGCACCTGTACTCCACCATGTCTGAATTTGGTATTCCTGCAAAACTCATACGACTTTGCAGGATGACACTGAGCAACACCAGCAGCGCAGTTAAAATCGGGATGGACCTCTCCCCACCATTTATTACCAAACGAGGTTTCAGACAAGGTGATTCCTTATCGTGCGATTTTTTCAACCTAATGATGGAAAAGATCATCCGAGCTGCTGATCTGAGACGTAGTGGCACAATATTCTACAAGAGTGTTATGCTGCTTGCGTATGCTGATGACATCGATATCATTGGCCATAATACGCGCGAAGTCAGTGCAGCATTTTCCAGATTAGAAAGAGAGTCAAGTCGAATGGTTCTGGCAGCGAATGCAGATAAGACGAAATACTTGGTGTCAACAACAAACAGTCCCAGCGTCTTGGAACCCACGTTACAGTTGACATTACCTCCTTCGAGGTTATGAAGGACTTCGTTTATCTAGGATCCAGCATAAACTCAACCAACGACATCAGCATTGAGATCAAACGAAGAATAACTCTTGCCAACAGGTGTTACTTTGGGCTCAGTAGGCAATTGAGAAGCAGAGCCCTCTCTCGACGAACGAAAATCACGCTCTGTAAGTCGCTCATCATGCCCGTCCTACTTTATGCATCACAAACCTGGACACTGAGCAGTTCAGATGAAAAGACTTTAGGAGCATTCGAGAGAAAGATTCTTCGTAAGATCTACGGACCAATCTGCGTCAATGGCGAGTACCGAATACGGTGGAATAATGAACTGCACGCTGACATCGACATAGTCAAGCGCATTAAAATCGAGCGGCTTCGCTGGCTAGGTCATGTTCAGCGCATGAAAGACGATGCTCCAGTGAAGAAAACATTCGATTCGGTATCCAGCAATTTGTTGGTTAATCTGATTGTTGACAAATCTTTTGATCAAATAGTTTTTATTTTATTTTAATATATTCTGGAGGTTATTGACCATTATTTTTAAATATAAGCTATTTTTTTATTGTTTTAATTTGTAATTATTTTGATAAATGGTTAATTTTTGTATTTTTTGAAAAAAATAAAAAACCTTCCCTAAAAAGGTCGCCAAACAAGTGACGAAACGTCGGAAAAATATTGAATTTTTAGTTAACATTATAAAAT
Source organism: Dichetophora obliterata (assembly GCA_963920525.1). Taxonomy (NCBI): domain Eukaryota; kingdom Metazoa; phylum Arthropoda; class Insecta; order Diptera; family Sciomyzidae; genus Dichetophora; species Dichetophora obliterata. The sequence goes on from OY986436.1 coordinate 161,688,572, forward strand.
TGCATATGAACAGTAAAGGACAAAACCTCCACAGCATATGAATATTAAATATTTATATTGAATTTAGCTCAAAAATAACATAGGTTTTTATATCTGGACTAGGTTGACCTAGTCTTGACCTATTTTCAGTTTTTATGTATCGTCGCTCACGTGTAGAACGGCACTGATTATTATATATTATATTCTTGAAGATATTCTTGAGGACTGCAACTACATGTACACAAATTTGAATATTTTATATTGTCGGTTTTATCAGGTTTTGTGTCTCCTGAACAACACAAAAACTGTCAATTAGGGCCGTTGTACAGGTGAGTGACGATATAATAAAGCTCAGAAGCTTCACTCAAACAAATATGTGGAGGAAAACTGAACTAAAGGACGTAATGCTGCTACACTAAGCAGAAAATAAAATAAGCGGTATTTTAACAAAAACTCTTCACAACTTTTAAGAGAAATCTGATCTTTGACACATGAATCACACTTCAGCTCTAATGCCTCGTCTTGAATGCTTTCAGGAAGTACTTAGCATAACATCAACAATAAATGGGTCACAAACTAACTAAGATTTCCAGTTTTGTGACAAAATATCGTTTGAATTCGTCATAAAGGCAGTTAAAGTGAGATATCAGAGGTGCCCCCTATGGAGGTGCACCCCACCAGTTGAGAACCACTGCTTTAGAAGCTAGTCATAAAGAGTTTAGAAAACTTAGCTTAAATCTTACTCGTAACAACTCGTGACAACTATTCAATATAGATCTATTTCGTGAATTACTGCTTTCATCAGCTCTTTCTAATCTTCTAAAAAAAAAAATATTAAAAAATAGTATGATAATGAATTCGATGAATAAATTTTAAATAAAGATGACAGAATTGATGTCATTTCTGATCTCAATTTCTCTGAATTTGTGTCGAGTGACTCTACGAATTACTCTGATGACAGTCCATAATATTATGTGTTATATTCTCTCATTCTTAAGATGTATGTGAAATTTAAACAAACCTTTGTATTAAAATAAAAATATTTTTGAATTTATAAACTTCACTGAATATTTTAAGGAAGGCGGCCGTAGGTCGTGACCAATCTGAATAAAGAAAGTATACGATAATTAAGTGAAATAATTCTTCATTTTGTATGGGAGGTAGGCGAAGGGCGTGGCAGACCTTTCTATGAAATTTTTATTTGATAATTATGTGAATCTAGTGAATATAAAATAATTAGTTTATTTCCTTTTATGCATTTTTTACAACTGAAGATGTTGCACTTTAATTCTTCATTTTGTTTGGGAGGTGGACGAAGAGCGTGGAAGATTTTGATGATATTTTTATATGGTTATTACGTAAATAACCAAGGTGTTACTATCTTCTGTTCAAAATGAAACCGGTCTGTGCATAAAAACAACAACGGATAAATATTTTTGGAAATTTATTTAATCACCTTCAAAATAATCACCATTGGAGACGATAAGTATATGCCAGCGTTTTTTCCATTCTTGAAAGTATATTTCATCGGCAGGCCGACTTCGGAATGGCCTTTCGCTCCTTTTGCGAATATTCTTTGATGATGACTTCAATCATATCAAAATGTTTTCCACAAAGCGACAATTTGAGTTTGGGGAATAGAACAAAATCACACAGGGCCATATCTGGCGCATATGGTGGTTGTTGAAACACATTAGCATTGTTTTTGGTAAAATAATCAAGTACATGCGTGATGTATGAGCTATTGCATTATCGTGGTGCAAAAATGCTGGCCTCTTTCGCCAAATATTCTCCTGAAAACGCTCTAAAACACTCAAACAATATTACGCGTTGACCGATTGACCTTGCGCAAGGAATTCTGAATGCAGGACACCTTGAGAATCGAATAAAACAGTCAAAATCACCTTAATTTTTTAAAGAATTTGTCGTGGTTTTTGGGGTGTCGGCTCATCTGGATAGCGCCACTCTGCAGATTGTGGAGCTGTTTCGGCGTCATACTCGTACATCCAAATCTCGTCACCAGTAATGCAGTAATACATTAAAAGCATCTCCGGACCGACAGTTTGGCGAAGCTCTTTTTGAAGGAAATTGAGCAATTTCAGTACAAGTTGCGCATGCCTAACACGTCGCATGCCTAAAACATCATGTAAAATGGTGTGCGCCGATTGAGTCAATTCCTTAATTTTTTTGACATTTTCATCGTTTATTGATGTTGCTGGACGAGAAGGGTGAGGCAAGTTGTCAATTGATGTACGACCAGAGCTGGGTTGTGATGATTCCTTTTGAAATGAATCTAATCTTTTTGAACATCCAATACCTCAAGAATGGAATTTTAAAAAATCGTCAATTCCATTACAGTAATTATAATTGGTAATTGAACACCTCCATTCCTCAGGAATGGAATTGGAAAAAATCGTCAATTCCATTACAGGACTTTTAATGGGTAACACTGTGTGACCGAAGCGACCTTTAAAAAATTTTCAGCCAAAATTCTTAGAAATTCCGAGAGAGGAACATCTTGACATTATATTGCGACCAGTCTGACCTCTCAAATTCATCACAATTTTTTTTAAAAACATTTTACAATTAAGAAGTCGTTTGCCCTGATATTCGCAAGCTTATGAATATAAGGATTATAATGATTTGGTGAATTCAAAGTTCGAATGATTCTTGGGGAAGCACCGCGTTCAGAATTACTGACGTCTTGTCACCGGTTTGATGGAAGCGTAAAGCCAACTCAATGTTCGAATGTCGCCTAAAATACACTTTCTGCACCATCATATGGATGTATTCGATCAGCATATTGCAACCGAGTCTGATGAACTAGGCGAGCGCTTCCATCAAACGACAAAAACAATGGAGGAGCGGTACCAGAATAACAGCTTGCAATCTCTTATTGCTGATTTGTTTTAGTTTTTTGACACCAGATGAGGTATTGTGAAGAGCACCAACCTAAGCACAATTCACAAAACACACACAAACATACTTTCAAACGAAATTTGGACATGCAGTGACACAGATAAATATACGTACCCCCCTCAAAATCTCATTTCTGACCAAAGTTTAAACTTCCTTAAAAAAAAATTACAGGAATATTTTTTGCCAAAAACTTGAATAAAAGGTATTGGAAAATAGTTGGTTGTAGGTCATTTACTATTTAAATTTATATAACATCAGTTTTTGCAACACAGAAAAGTATACATACCTGAGTTATTTAAAGAGAAAGCGATCGCATGATGAATGTATATTTTTTTAATGGACAGTTATGGCTTCTAGTCTTATATTAACCGCTTTCTGATCAAGTGCTAATTAGTTTTTTTGCAAATGGGTCCAAAAGTTAAGGAAATATGTTTTGATGTGCGTGAACTAATTATTAAGCATCAAAAAATGGAAAATCTTTACGGGAAATCGCAAATATAGTTGGACGTCCAAAGTCGAGTGTACAAACAGTGATTAAAAATTATAATGACACCAAATCACTAAAAAACAAACTCAGATGCGGTCACCCTCCAAAAATTGACACACGTGTAAAAAGACATATACTAACTTAAATCCGAAAAAAATAGAAGAAAACCAGCAATAGACATAGCTAAAGATATGGAAAATACCGAAATTGTTATTGTACACCCGGAAACAATGCGAAGTGTATTAAGGAAAAGTGGATTTCATAGCCGCATTTCGCGAAAAAACCGTTTATTAGTGCTAATAGTTAATATGAAAAAACGTATTGACTTTGCAAAGCTGAATATAGATATAGATGAAACGTTTTGGAAGAACGTTTTGTTCAGCGAAGAGAGCAAATTCAAGCTATTCGGATGTGATTGTGCAAGCAGAAGGTATGGCGCAAAAAGTACGAGGCGCTCCTTCCGAAAATTTAATTCTGACAATAAAGCATGGAGGAGGATCGGTATTGGTATGGGGTTGCATGTTGGCAACTGGGGTAGGAAACTTAGTGTTTATTGACATAACCATGGATCGATTCGTATATTTGAACCTACTCCAACAAAGTTTGATGGAATTGATGCATAAAATGGGTCTTACGGAAAGCTGATACAACGACACCAAGCACACAGTGGTTGTTGTTAAGGAGTGGTTGCTGCACAATGTACCAAAGCAGCTTCATTCTCCTCCCCAGTCGCCGGACTTGAACCCCATCGAAAATTTGTGGGATGAGTTGGACCGCTATGTTCGAAAAAGGACAATAAAAACAAACATGATCTTAAAAATACACTTATTTAAAAATGGTCGAAAGTTACGATGCAAACAACAACAAAACTAGTATTTTCGATAAAAAACAGATTGAGCGCAGTTTTAGAGAGCAATGGCGGACCAACAAAATACTAAATTGTTCTTTATTTTTGTTTCCATTAAACATTTTGTAAGAAGTTTGTATACTTTTCTGTGTTGCGAAAAATGAAAATCTGTGTTTTTTTTTTAATAAATCGTATGTTTCTGAAATTTTAACATATCGTTTTAATTTATTTTAAGTACAGATTTATCCTATATAATTTTTATGTAAGGAAAGCTTATACTTTGGTCAGAAAAAAGTTTTTGAGGGGGGTACGTATATATATCTGTGTGACTGTATATCACAAAAAATTAATAAAACTTTTAATATTCGCAGTCAATAAATATCGCCTTTTTTATTTTCTACAAAAATTAAAATCTTTGAATGTAGCATTTAGTTTGTGCATTCTAACAAGCTAAAGATGACCAAAATCCGTTATCATTTGTTGAAATGGCAGCAGTTTACATGTTCCGAACGCATATAAGTAAAATTGGTCATTGTTGATTTAAACCTTTGAACTGCTTCAATTTTTCCAACTTAAAACTAATTTTAGCTTTCTTAGACTTTTTAAAAAGGCATTTCATAGTTCTAACGATTCCTTAAGGGTTTTTGTTGGAAACTAAATCGCCATTTTAAGTTTTAATAAGATTTGCAACACTGTAAACTCTGTGCGATAAGTCAAATAACTGAAATTACGTAAACTATATGTCAAAAATAAAGCAAAACAAAACAACGAAGTCTTTGCGCTGATATAAATAACAAGCCGAAACCCGGCACGTTGCTGCCACGCCCCCGTTGCCATCAGTGTAAATTGTGGTCGAGTTCCGTGGCTGTGCGACCTATGGCTCAAGAACTATTCAATTTCACAAATTTTGGTTGTATGGGAGGTGCCACGCCCCTTTCCAAAGACTTACAATGTTATCAGTGAAACTACATGTGTAAATTGAGTTCGAATACGGAATTCCAAGGCCTATAACTCTAAAGCTATTCGGTATCGAAAATTTAGGTGGTGTGGGATGTGCCAAGCTCCTTGTGCAACGCCCATAAAATTTTATCTGTGAAACGTCATGTGTAAATTGTTTTCGAATACCGAATTCCGAGGCTGTGCGGCTTATTACTCCAAAGCAATTCGATATCGCAAATTTGGGTTGTATGGGAGGTGTCACGCCCCTTGTCCAAAGTCCACAAAATGTTATCAGGGTAACGGTATGTTTAAGTTGTGGTCGAATACTGAATTCCGTGGACGAGAATGAATAACAAATGAATAAGGAATAAAAAATGAATAATGAATAAAAAATTAACAATAAATAAAAAATTAATAATAAATAATGAAGAATAATGAATAAGAAATAAATTATGAATGAGAAATGAATAAAAAAATTAATAATGAATTATGAATTAAAAATTAATAATGAATAAAAAATTTATAATGAGTAAAAACAGAATAATTGAAAATTCTGAAATTCTTTGTGAATTGCATTCTTTGTGAATCGATTCAAATGAATAAAAAAATTGATAATATTTAAATTTAGTAAATATTTAATAATTTTTTAAAAATTAATGTTAATTAAACATTTTTTTTAATCAATTTTGCATTTATTGAATGCATTCTTATTTCGTTATTCACTGATTCAATTTTTTGTGCATAAAATCAAATTAAATGCATTCTTTTACAGCTCTGTGTGCACAATGATTTTCATCTGGTTTTGCTCATTCTCGAACTTGATCTTTATTTTTTAATATAAGCACATATACCAAATTTCAATACGATAGCTTTAAAATTGCGGCTGTAATCATGTCGATAGACTGACCTAGCGAAATCGGCTTAGGAGGTGATGCTGATCAAGATTATATATACTTTTCTATACCTGCCACGCCTCCTTATCTATGTTACAAACGTAGTGACAAAGTTAACACCGTATGCGTGGAGTAAACAAAATTCATTTCATACTTTTCTTTTTCATTTAGTACAATTTTTTCTAAATTTGTATACCAAAATGAAAAAATCTTTTATCAACCCTGATCCTATGTAGCTTTATTTCATTCGTGTTTAAAGCCGTAAATCAATATATAGCAGAAACAATAAACAAATACAAATGCGACAGGTTGTCATGTTCAGGAGCTCAAGTGCTGCTATTTATTCTAAAAACGTTGTGAATACCACAGCTGCCCACATGAGCAAGAAAATAATTTCCATAATTTTTATGTAAATATGAAATTTAAAAAAAATACACATGATGCCTACCACAACTTTAACTTATAGTTCAGGAATCCTTAAGCTTCAATAAAATTGCTGTTTTTCTGTTTAAGTTCTCTTTGCTATCATCAGGAGTTTTAAATTAAATTTCTTCTGTTAGCGTCAACAGTTAGTTTAGAGGAAAGAAAAACAATTCGCTCACGCACACATTTTGTCTGCAAAGCATAAAAGAGACGTGCTTTTAAGAGACAGATTCTAAGAGAAGGAATCATAACATAAGATTACTCTTTTAATATATGACAAAGAGCATTACTTACAATGAAAGAGTTAAAAGAGTTTTCCTTACAATTTTCAATAACTGTTGATTAAAATACAACAATAAACAGAGATTCTATGGAGTCTGTAATGGTTGATAACTGAGGTAGCATGTTGGTTTTACTACGTACTCGCTTCGTTTTTAAATTTTAAAGAACGTATGAAAACGTTTCTTTTAAATTGCATTAATTTAAAAATGTTTGTAGATTATAAAATATTGATTTGATTTTTTCCATGTATTGACGTAATTCAAAACTTGAAATCATAATTCTTAGTTTAAATGATTAATTTACAGTCCACATATCTATAGGAGAATTTCACGTACAGATTCAACTATTTTTTGGTTATTTTAAAGCCAGTTCTAAATTTACTCATTGGAAGTAAAGTCTTTTTGTCTAATTAATTAAGGTTTCTTGATTGGACGCTCAAGTGCAATTAAAAATTTTGTTAAATGCAAGAGAAAAAATAAGACATCTATCAAATCGTCAGAATCTGGAGTCATATTAACCCTACATTGGATTAGGACGTTGCAACATTGCAATTCGTTGTGTTCGATTACAAATATTAGCGAAAGTTATTAACATGGGGTAGAGGTATTTGAAAGTCAAATTTATATTACATATGTATAAACAGACTTTCGGCGTAAAAAGATTTTAAATAAAGCCCATAGTTTGTTTTTATATATTTTATTTACATACCGTCACTTGGAGACTAATAATGTCACGTGTCTGACAAACTGACAATGCTTCATTTCAATTGAGTAATTAAGTAATTAGGTAGTTAAGTAACTATTTAATTAAGTAACTAAAAAAAAATTTAATATATTTTTATATTTTTTAATGGAGAGTACGCTAGACTATCAACCCAAAGGTCCCTGGTTCGAATCCAGGCTCGGGAATGGTTCTTTTCCCTTTCTTTGTTCTTTCATATATTTAAGATTTATGGAAAACTAAAAATACACAAATAAATTGTGGAAAATATGGAATTAAAGGACAGGAACATAACTAAGGGCTGGAAATGCTTGCCGAGGTTAAGGCATAACACTAGCCTCGGTTAAAAGCAATTCAAATTGCCTTTCACGGTTGTTTCGCCTAATCAATAATTCAGGTATGGTTCCAATCAATTCCTCTAAATAATCTATCTCTTTCCTTTCAGGTCAAAGACCATACCTTGTCTGTATAAGGCGCATGCCTTTTTGCTTTGATCTTTAAAAAAAAAATGACTTAAAAAAAAGCTTAAAACAAACATTTACTAAACATTTAGTAAATGTTTGGTATTTTGAAAATTGTCAAGTGACCTTCATACAGTCTTAAAAACTGATTATAATTTATTAATTTAAGGGTTTAATTAAATCTAATAAAAACTGTTGAAAAAAAGAAACAGTTCGATATCTGAAAAAATTTTGTTTTTTTTTATATATATTTTTTAAAAATTTATATATTGATCATTCCATCAGATTTTGTCAAGGGTAGTCGCCTCACCATCAAGTAAAAAATTTACAAAAATATATGTGAATGACCTATTATTGGAAACAACAACAAATTCGAACTGGCCCGTGGTGCCACTGGAAACGCTTCTGGGTCGCCCCAAGAAATATGTTTTACGTGTAGCCGATTTCCTATACTTCTAAGATTGGCATTTATTTAATTTAAAATTGGTTAACAGAGAATTAACTGTACTTTTGACTACAATAAAATTAAACTTTAGTTAATTATCATAAGGTGAAAAAATTATTTAAGCTTTTGAAAATATATTAAATTTTTTCGATTTTTAGCACCCTGTCTTTAGAAGCGTTTTTTTAAAATTGATTACTGTGTTTACAAATTCTTATTTAAATACTCTTTGATTAAAATACGTAAAAAAATCGTAAAAACAATTAATGGTTTGCAGATATCATGCTGTGATATCATAATACCAATTTACGAAAAATGTGTCAACTATCGGACCCTATATGACGCGCTTAAAGCAAAAGAAGGAAATTTTTTTGTGAAAGCAAAAACGATTTATACCATGCTATGTAGAACATTAAACATAAGTCGAAGGGTTGCAAGCGAACATAAGACGAGTATGTGCTATAGAAAAAGGAGTTGCGGGGAAGATCGCGTCTATCATTTGTCCATGTAGTTGGTTTGATAGTGATGTTGCTTTGGCATACACGGAGTATACGTTTGAGAACAAAACCGAAAATAAACGATGAGAGCAAATTGGTCAGCTACCAAAATGAAATAATTGAAATTTTACCATTTTATTATTTTTAGACTAGTTTTTTTATTTGGCATTTAAGAACATAGCATCGTGTGCTTTAAAATTCATTCAAGTTATAATATAAAAATAAAATTATGAAAAATTGGAGAAATTCATGCACTATTTGAAAATCATTTTAGTCAATTTTTCGAATTACCTGCGTCACATAGTGGTGTGGAATAGCATGATAGAGGAAATTAATTAAAATTCGAATTTTTTAATTCCGAGCATGTAGAATTCTTAGGAAATATTCATTGCTTTCAGAAATAATTTTTTTATTTATTTCCGCTTTCTACAAAAAAATACAAAAAAATCCTTGTAAGTTGGCCCTAAAATGATAAATAATTTAATCCATTCAATTCTAAACACTTGGAAATGAAGTACAGCTTTAAGCTGCCCCATTGTTCAATTATTCAATTAATCACATTTTCAACCAAAATTTTGTATGGTCTTATATTGCAACACTCCTGGAATCCCTTGAAACCTTATATCCTTTTCGAACTGGGTGAAAAAAGTTATATGTATATGCATGTCTCGACATAACCTTTACATTTCTTTTGGAAATTTTTTGCATAATTATGACGAGCATAAATTTTGTTTTAGACCATTCAAATCTCCGACCATTCCGCTTGCACTATCGGTGGCTAATCCTATTAAATTTGATAATGTTATAGTATGGTTTAAGAAAAAAACTGTAACTGTCGAAAAAATTGAGCTTGCTATAGCCTTTGAAATTTCTAGTAGGCCCAGAAGTCTATCTTACACGTCATTAGATACAAAACTGACGTATGTTACTACCAAAATTAATGCCTTTTTTGCTGAAATATCCGTCGTTACGCCCACGATAAGGGAACATTTTTTTGTTTTTAGTGATGAAATTATTTGGTCAGCTGCTTTTTTCCCAAAATCTTAGAAATATCTGTTAATTTGGTTCAGGTGCATTTAATTAACTTGTCTATTTTAGAATCCTGACATCATTCACCAAATAGGTTAATATATTAATAATAATTAATAATATATCAATATGCCGATAGCCCCAGCTGCCAGTGCTTAAGAATTTATTGTAGATTAACAGCCCTATTCTGGTTGTTAGCTTAACAAGAAATAGTTAAGGAGCTCTTGTGAAGCTGATTGTTATGTAATGTAAATGTTGGTATTCTAAAAAATAATTTGCAAGATAAAAGTTAAAAAAGCTTTTAAAGTTCACCATGCATGGTGAAAATCGATATGCCTATTTAAAGAAGAGATGCGCGATATGAACAGATGCTTCGAGTGCAGCTTGTGCCTTTGCAAGCGCTTGAAAAATTTGCCACGGCTACTGAAAGATTTCATTATCAATACTTAAATAAGTAAAAATTCTTCCATTTTTCAGTTAAATGTATTTAAACTCAATATTATTTTATAATTTGTGTTTTTTTTATTATTTGCTCATCAATTTTCTATCTAAGCACATACATTTCATTCGTTGTTAAGACTCTTTCTGTCACTAACAAAATTGTGAGGAAAAGAGCTTTTAAATTTGCAGCAGAATACGAAACCTTAACAAATTGTTAATATGAACTATTTTGTTAATGTGCTGCCAGAATAGGGCTGCAAGTTTATAATAAATATTTAATAAAAAAAAAAATAATATATCACAGGAGATATCAAAAACTTTAAATATACAACAAAATAATGTTTGTTTTGTTTAATTATAAAGGAAAATAATTATATTCTATTCTTTTATCTGAAAAATTACCAAAATAAAATTCTGCCTAACAGCCTACCAAGCCAAAAAATGTTACCATTTCTTGTAGAATTTTACCAAAACGGCAAAACTGATAATAGCTTTAAGATAAAAAAAATATTTGCAAATATGAGGTGGCCCTTTTTGTTTTCCAAAATATTTGACCAAATTTTTCGTTTTTAAGCATAACCCTAAATGCCGTTTTATAGCGCCACCATTTTAAAAGATACGTTATTAAATTTATTTTATTACCAAAAAACATATCTTAGTTATGAAGTGTGCCGGTTTTTCACTTTTTTGGATATTGGAAAATATTTCAAAATTATAATTAAGTATAACTACAAAATTCATGAACAAAAATGTAAAAAATATCATTCCCAAAGCCAACTTTCAAGGATTTTTTTGTATTTTTTTGTAAAAAGCGTAGGTAAATACAAAATTATTCCTTTAATCAATGAATATTTCCTAATAATTCTACATGCTCAGTAGGGTTGCCCAAAATAAACAAAAGTGGTGTTGCATTGAAGGGGAAGGGGATTTTATTAAAGTTGTGCACGATTTATGTAGATCTTTCACTGGCATGGCTTCAGAGAAGTCCATCAGCTGAGGTCTTTTATTAGGCGATAAATCTAAATAATGTCTTGTTAATTTTTGTTTTTGAATTACTTAAGTTTTACGTAAAATTTTCCAATAATTACGATAAAAAAATCAGATTTTCGAAAAAAAAACAAAATATGCTCGATTTTTTACCATTTTTGTGGCTGACACTCGATTGTTTTACATTTTCGCTACTTTATCCGCACTGTAACTTTTTGCAATGATTTTTTTTCAAAAACTAATGCTGGATTCGTGCACAGCAACCCCGAAAAAAATGAAATGACAAAAAACAAGCAGTTGTTTTGTTTGAATATGCCTGCAATACATACTTGCATAAGATTGTCATAATACCGATTTTTCAGTATTTTCAGATCCTTAATTTAATTTACTTGAAAGTACAAAGCACGGCCAAAAACATTTAGAAATTAGTATAAAAACGTCTGTTTTGCATAAATATTTTAAATTGTAGCCATCGCTACAAAACTTACATTTGTTTATTAATGAAATTCAATAAGTTGGATAGAAGACAAATCAATATGCATGCTTTTATGAAATATTATTTTAAAAATCATTATCAAATACAAATTTCAACATACATATTTAATTCATTTTCGCATTTTTCCTGCAATGTTAACCATGATTTGGTGGATTTAAGAAAATTTTTACGGTATTCGGAAACAACAAAAAGTAAGTATTGCAACTGTTCCTCATTTTTTATGAATTTCCTATTGATGTCTTCAATGAGTTTGATAGACTTCTGTGAAGCCTTGCCAGTGGAAGATCTAAATTTTTTCTTCGTTTTTGCTCTAAACATCTTAAATCGTTTCCAATTTTCATAAAATCCCCTTCCCCCTTCAAAGCAATACCACTTTTTTTTTTGACCACCCTAATTCGTTTTAAATCTCATTACCTTTAAAGATTAAACATTTTAGAACAATATACACAACATTACTTTCATTTATACAAATCGGTTGAATTCTCACTTGCCACAGAGTGAGTGAGAAAAGCATGCATTTTTTTCGATTCACTTTTCTTACACAAGCACTTGAAAAATTCCATTGAAGTGAAATCGGAACATGTGACAGCTTATCGATTTGGAACGACGAAAAGAACAGAAATCGTTTCAGATTATTACACAAACAGTGTAGGTGAGAATTATGTCAGAGTGACGTTTAATCGGTAACATGAATCGGCAACTGCGATCGTTACGATTTACAAGAACGAGCTACTGTGTTCATAGACATTTAATAGGAACATAAAAACAAATCAAAAGGCATGAGGTCAATTTTTGAAAAAAGTTTTGCTTTATGCGTGAAATTATATTTACTGCAATTTTTTCAGTGCTCAGTAAAAATTTATTTTTACTGCAACTTTTTCAGTAATCAGTAAAAACTTATTTTAATTGCAATTTTTTTTTAAATCAGTAAAAATTTTCTGGTAATGCAAATGAAATTTCATTATAAGTAAAAATTTATTGATTACTGCTATTTTTTATGTACTTAGTATATAGTGTGGTGTGCCCATTAGACTGTATAACCTTACAGGCAAAAAAAAAGTACACAGCACTCCATCTAATCTGAAACATTTTTAAAAGATCTATTCCGAAAAAAAAATTTTTACTGAATGTCAAAAAATTTAAGTTTTCAGCATTTACCGTCCGATTTTAAAGAATGATGTAACGATATTTTTGTCTCAAGAAGAAAAAATATTTTTTCTGCATATCAATGGACCCCATTCTACGACTTACCAGATATCAACTTCTACAAGATGAAATACAAAAAGAAGAGTCAAATCAAATAAAATGTTTTTGAGCTGTTGCCCAATACCTAAAGTCCTCACCATATGGTACATTTTAATTTGCATTTTTTTTATCTTTTTAATAAAACACAGAACTTTTACAGTGGGAAAACTTTTGCTAAACAGCACTTTTTAAATATTTTATTAAGCTACTGTGCACATAAAAAAAGCATCGAGTTTTAATCGATCATATTTCGAAGTGATTCAAGTTTTCTGTATTTCTGGCGGCTCTCGAACTTAGACAATTTGTGACCCCTGCGTTGTTCATCGGTGACAGAAATGGTAGATTCATGTATTACATGGACAAAACGCTCGGTGTTTTGATAATGGCATAGATAAGCTGTGAAAATAATTCAGTTGAGCAAGGAAAGACATCAAATGAAGTTACTTTTCGTGTGATTAGCTGGTAATTCGATTATGTCTATTGAATATTCCAATGCTTCAAGTTGGTCTTGCGTGAAGAACTGTAAGCATGGTGAAATTTATAAAAGTATCCACTTGCGGACCGAACATTTGAAGAATGCAGTCTTTTGCATATTTGCGGGCTGCTAAAGTCTTTGTATAGCCATTTGAATGTAAAGAGTGTTTTTTATAGAGTGATACAACTTTGAGTTAGCATCACTGCTTTATTTGACCACCCATTTAACAGCTGATAGTTGTTTTTTGTTAAGTTTACTTTGACATTTTATAATTAATCAACTTACACTAGAGCAACGCGTGCAAATTGTGGAAATTTTGAATCAAAGTAATGGTTCTGTTCGTCAAACTTATCGTGCACTTCGTCCATTTTATGGCGTACATAATCGTCCTTCAAAGCTGCTAATTCGAAGAACAATAGTTCATTTTCGGACCAAATTTACTGTTACTGATAATGTGCATCCCGTGAGATGCTGAACAGTGCGCCACAGATAAACCACAGACAATTGAACACCTGGAAATCAACATTCGAAGAGTTGTTGGCGAGATTTACTAGCGGATCTTGGTCCGTTATCATCGATAACAAAACATTCTTGGGATGAAAAAAGTACGCGTTACTTTTGATGAACGGACGGATGGCTTCTTGAACGTCTTCCGGCAACTGACAAATGCAAGATATATATTTGAAAACGTGGTGACTTCAATGAACTGCCAGTGGTTGACTTTCACAAGAAACCATGATGGCTAATAGACTTTCACAACGAACTGCACTAGTTTCATTAATATCATCGAGGGTTCCGTGAACGTGACATAATAACGGAGGACCCGATGCGTTGCACACTGGCTAAAAAAGTTATGTTTTTGGAAAAAACTAATGACAATTGTGACAATATTAAAAAAACAAATTTTCATACCCCCCTTTTACCGCCCACAAATCAATTAAAATGCTATAAATAAGTTAGTTTTTGTCGTATTAGACTAAAATTTTGTAATTTAGTTCATATTATTGTTAGTGGCAACTTCTCAGTGCTGTAATATTCGGATATGAAGTAATCAATAATTGATGCATTACATCTGTGTTCGTTGTAATTCGATTGCATTTTCTAGATTATTTTAATCTAAAGTAAATTTAATCTAAAAAAAAATCTTTATTTCTAGCTTCTTCAGCAACTTCTGAAAGAAGACCTACAGGTAGCATTGCTGCTTCTATAATCTGTTTCCCATGTAATAAAATTTTATGGACAGTGATGGTCCTATAGTACCATTTATAATGCTCAATACATATTTCGGCGGTTTTATATGCATATTCATTAAACTTATTCGCATCCAAATTTTGCCCACAAGTAATCGCTTGCCAAATAATTCGTAACCGTTGAATAAGTTCTATTTTAACACCGGTAATTTCTGACACTATTTCTTCATTTTCAAAAAAAGTCTAGAAGTGTTATTCGTCTCCGAACCATGTTTAACGAAATCTACAAGAATACCCAACCTATTATGAAATTCGTTCTGTATTATTTTCTTATTTGTTTCCTTCAAAGGTTTTGTGTTTTTGTTTGTTGACCATGAAACTTGAAACTTTTTCAAAATATAGTGGCTCTCTTGCCACCTTTTGCGCAAGTGGCTTACAACATTTTTTAAAAATTTCTTCAATTATTGAACTAAGATCCAATGGTGTTAAACTCTAATCGAATGTTGATAAAAAGTCCCTTAACTTCGTTTCATCTTGTCCAATTTTAATTAATTCCTCACTGAGATTTCGGTATGAAATATTAAATTTCTTCATACTAAAATGAGATATTATGATTTAATAAAAATTATCACTCCACTTAAAACCAATATCAAGGTAAACAAACTAATTTTTAGCGGCAATAATAATGAAGAAAATGATAACAAGGAAGAATTAGAAACTTGTTAACAAGCAGCAACCAGCTGATCGCTGTAAAATTCATGTTCCGCCTACTTTATGACCTACTTTATAAGCCGGTGACGGTCGGTTATAGAGTTGGGTCGTTCCGGACCTGCATAGTTCATGGAACTATGTTCAGTCTCGGACATAGTTCCAATCATTCCATCTGTACGATTTAAGCATGTTCAAACAGTTCCGATTGCAATAAAAATTTTTTAATTGAGCAACATCTCTTTCGCACTTACATAAATTAATCGAATTGTTTGAGCGACGACAAGTAAGCCAATTATGCATGTGAGAGTGAAAGAAATAATAGATAAAATTAAAAATGATATATCGTCATTCCAGTTGTGTGCATTGTTCAGCATTGCTGTTTATTTTTGCTTTTAACATATGAAACAGAACAATCACGAAATGACATTGAGCATGCTTCTGTTACTTTCATTCTTATAAAGAGAACTGCTGGAACTATATAGTTCCGCGAACATGCTTAAAGCTGATGAACTATATAGTTCCGCGAACATGCTTAAAGCTGATGAACTATAAGATGCAACTGCAAATGATTTTCAGCAACATTATAAATTTACAACATGAACTTTATTTACTAAATGAAATTATTTACTAAATGCTAGAAGTTAATTTTTTATATAAACTAAAGAAATGTTTTTCTTTAATTAAAAAATATAGAAATAAAAAATATTGAACTGTTCTGCAGTTCAAATAAACAAAGGAACTAAATAGTTCCGCGGACATGCTTCAAATTCCCTCTGTAGTTCAACAAGCAGACAAGCCAAATAGTCTATACAGTTCAAAAAAGCAAAGGAACTAGATAGTTCCGCGGACATGTTTCCGTGAACTAGTTCCTTTCTTCAAAAGAATCGTTCCATGTCCGTTCCGTCTCTGGAACTGTTAAGCACAAGCCTAGTCGGTTATCATGTGTTGTTTTTGTTTTTGGTTATATTTGTTTATTTCATTAATCTCGGTGTGTGCTGTATTGTGATTGAAAATGATTTTTAATGTTAATAAGGTGAAGTCTATTTTTTATGGTGTAGTAGATTTTTTAATGTTTTATTGTAGTACACATATAGTTTTATTTATCGTCATAGTTTGATAGCTGAGCTGCTGCTTATATACTTTTTCTTTCTCTTTTTTTTTTTGCGTTCCTCTTTGTGCGTTATTTATTTATTTGCACAAACTAAGCACAGAGATTTGTTGCAGCTGCTTTTAACCCTCATCGGTCCCCTGTATGCGCACGCATGCAATTTTGATCTTAAACCTTGAATAAAATAAAAACGGTTCAGCGAAATGACCTTGTATTTTGCAAAGTAGAATTATTTTGCGTGAACAACCAAAAAACCCCGTTTTTGAATTTGTACCCTTATACCTGTGACACATAGGCAGACTTAACCCTCATCGGTCCCTCGAGAAATATATCTAATCAGTCCCATTGTATGCGCGCGCATGCACATATATTTTTAATTGTAAAAAAGCTAAAAAAAAAATTAACAACCATTTATGATTTGTGATTTTTTATGTTTATTATATTGTTTACTATCATATTAATACATTTGAACTTCATAAAGGTATATTTAGAATGAAATTAATTATAATATTACATATATTAAAAAAAAATTGAATTTTTAACTTTTGTCAATTATTTGTACATTTTTCGCATAAATTTAACTTATGTTCAGCACAAATGAAATTTATACACTTTTCACAGCGTGTAGCAAAAAAATTTTTTGTTATTTTTATATGTGCAGATGTAGCATCGGCCTCATTTTGATGTACTTGGTAAATGGCGAATCTCCCGAATTCTTTGAATAACACTGGAAGCATCATTACTTTGAGGTTGTTTTTTACGTTTAGTGATCTGTTTTTCAACGAGATTCAATCCAAGCTCCTCGATAAAAAGGCGACGACGAATATTATGGTTCGTTTTAGAATTTTTCCAATTCGGGAACAATGCAATGAACGTCACGAATGCATTCAACGCACTAACATTAAGCATGTTACAAAATACTCCCATTGGCCAACTATTGACTTTTCGTTTGCATGTGTACGTAGCCACCATTTGATCCATAGTATCAACTCCACTCTTGGTTTTGTTGTAGTCTTCAATGATGTTAAGTTTCTTCTTTTCACTATTCTCATTTATGCTGACAACATTGTGGTATGTACTGAGCAATGTCACAAATCGGTACCGGCGAGGAACATATGACAACATAACTGCTTGCAATTTATGTTCATATACAACTTCTGTACGATAAATTGGCTTTTGTTCCTTATTGTTCCCAAAATAGTCCTGCGATTCTTATTTAAATCTTCTGTCAAATCATACGAAGTGAAAAAGTTGTCACACGTTACATTTCTGTCAGAAAGTCCTTCCACCAAATCCAAAACAACACGACGTCCGAGATTTTGGACCTGAATTATAACAAAAATGAAACATATAATGAACATGAACCCATAACAAAGAGGGTAGGTTTTTACCTGAAGTGAAATTTTCTGCATGTCGAAATGAATTTCTTCGATTTATTTCAAATGGTTGCGATGAATATTAAATTTTCTTATTTTTTGAAAAATATTTATTTTCAGGATGTGCTGCATTTTCTTCATCTAAATTTTGCTCAAGTGGCTGGCTCAATGTCGTCTTCATCCGAATGCACGCTAACTTCACTTTCCTCATTCTCCTCGTCTGATAATGCAAAATCATCGTCACTATTGCACGGAGATTCGCCCGCTTCGCTTTTCAAATCAAAATCCATTTCTAGTTCATCTCGCTGCCTTCTTTCACGTAAAACTCTATCCATTTTTTATCAAATACTTCGAAACACAACCAAAATTTATATGTGTATGCGCGCACATACACAGGGACCGATTCGTAACTATAACTGCACAGGCAAATACAGTAATAGCTTTGACACATTGGCATAGGTAATCTTGATTATCTTTTGTAGTTTAAAATATAACCATTGGGGATGACACGCTCAATATTTTTCTTAACTACCCAGCAGTTCCAGTCTTGAAGAAATCGCAAATGAATCATGTATGATTTTTCTTGATCCTTGACGAAACATGCTGATTTGGCCATACATTTCATTGACGAAAATTTCATATAAATGTTCCAAATTCGTGCAAGACGCAATGCAGAAACGTCGGGATTTATCATGCACGAATCCAATATCGAAATATTGAGGAAGTTTCGTTAACGAAAAGTAGACAGAAATATTGGGAACAATAAGGAACAAAAGCCAATTTATCGTACAGAAGTTGTATATGAACATAAATTGCAAGCAGTTATGTTGTCATATGTTCCTCACCGGTACCGATTTGTGACATTGCTCAGTACATACCACAATGTTGTCAGCATAAATGAGAATAGTGAAAAGAAGAAACTAAACATCATTGAAGACTACAACAAAACCAAGAGTGGAGTTGATACTATGGATCAAATGGTGGCTACGTACACATGCAAACGAAAAGTCAATAGTTGGCCAATGGGAGTATTTTGTAACATGCTTAATGTTAGTGCGTTGAATGCATTCGTGACGTTCATTGCATTGTTCCCGAATTGGAAAAATTCTAAAACGAACCATAATATTCGTCGTCGCCTTTTTATCGAGGAGCTTGGATTGAATCTCGTTGAAAAACAGATCACTAAACGTAAAAAACAACCTCAAAGTAATAATGCTTCCAGTGTTATTCAAAGAATTCGGGAGATTCGCCATTTACCAATGACATCAAAATGAGGCCGATGCTACATCTGCACATATAAAAATAACAAAAATTTTTTTTGCTACACGCTGTGAAAAGTGTATAAATTTCATTTGTGCTGAACATAAGTTAAATTTATGCGAAAAATGTACAAATAATTGACAAAAGTCAAAAATTCAATTTTTTTTTTAATATATGTAATATTATAATTAATTTCATTCTAAATATACCTTTATGAAGTTCAAATGTATTAATATGATAGTAAACAATATAATAAACATAAAAAATCACAAAACATAAATGGTTGTTAATTTTTTTTAGCTTTTTACAATTAAAAATATATATGCATGCGCCCGATTAGATGTATTTCTCGAGGGACCGATGAGGAAGAAAATTCGTCCATGAATTAAAATCGAAACGTGCTTTTATACCGAATGCAACGTCGTGTAATATGTTTTATAGGGGATAAAAATATTTCATCCTCAACTCTATTGGAAATAGACGTAATGTTATTTTTGTTATGGCCTGACGCCACCACACCGTATATTTTCCTGGTAGACTCGGGCAGCTGTCCAAGCCCATTCCTTTACCATTGCCGTGATGCCACACAGAACCTCACGTAGTAGTGATAATTCGTTCTTTAATAGTACGGTAAAGTTGTGGAATAGTGTACCGTTTATAAATAGTGTGGAATAGTGTCAGTTTTGAGCTGTGCAAATTTAAAACAAATCTTCACCGAAACTACTCCATCTTTTCAACTTCTAACTATCACCCATTTCCAAATCAACACAATGCTCAAACATTTATAAGAAACATCACCTGAGCTTTTACTCTACAAAACAGAAAATATTGTACCAAATTGTCAAAATCAAACGAATTCGACAGCAATGGCAATGACCTAAAACAGTGGAGTCAATAAATATTTAAATACTATCGAAAACCATCGATAGTCTGTCCAAAACTTTAGATAGTCACGATAGTGTAAAATTATCGATAGTGTCATCGATAGTTTGCGAAGTCTACAGCTTAACCTCTCAACGATTCGGCGAATTACAACAATCATGACTTTCTTGAAGTTTTTGTAAAAGAGTAAAAAAAGTCAGGCGCTGACAATCGCTACTTTGCATTATATTTTGTATGCATTTTTTTTAAGTCCAGCAGCTCATGCAGAAACTTCCTTTACGAAATCATCAAGAAAAGTTCATCAATGATGCCGCGAACTACTGGGTAGTTTAAAAAGATAACGAAAAATGTAGAAGCAATGGGTGAGCGAACAACAATATAATCGTAAAATTTCAGCGTGTGTGCTCGAGTGAGAGCACAGTAGTTATAAACGAAAGTGTAGAAAGAAGAATGTCAAATTCAGCTTTTAAATTTCGTTTAACTGTGGTAAACGACTATCGGAAACTAGTTTTGACTTAACGAATTCTAAACATAGTTTAACAGAAAATTAAACTAGAAAAGCGATTTAAACAAGTTTAACCCTCATCGGTCCCCTGTATGCGCACGCATATAATTTTGATCTTTAACCTTTAATAAAATAAAAACGGTTCAGCGGAATGACCTTGTATTTTGCAAAGTAGAGTTATTTTGCCTGAACTACCAAAAAAACCCGTCTTTGAATTTGTACCCCTACTGCATTTGCCTGTGCAGTTATAGTTACGAATCGGTCCCTGTGTATGTGCACGCATACACATAAGCAGGTATCTGGAATTACCGCTTATTTTTGTGTGTGGATTTATAGCACGCTCTTATTTTTCGTTTTATAAAATTCAGTTTGTTCTGGAACACACATAAGTGAAGGTTGTTTGCGCATTTATTTGAATTTTGGTTGTGTTTCGAAGTATTTGATAAAAAATGGATAGATGGATTTTTATTTGGAAAGCGAAGCGGGCAAATCTCCGTGCAATAGTGACGATGATTTTGCATTATCAGACAAGGAGAATGATGAAAGTGAAGTTAGCGTGCATTCGGATGAAGACGACATTGAGCCAGCCACTTGAGCAAAATTTAGCAGAAGAAAATGCAGCAAATCCTGAAAATAAATATTTTTCAAAAAATAAGAAAATTTAATATTCATGGCAACCATTTGAAATAAATCGAAGAAATTCATTTCGACGTGCAGAAAATTTCACTTCAGGTAAAAACCTACCCTCTTTGTTATGGGTTCATGTTCATTATATGTTTCATTTTTGTTATAATTCAGGTCCAAAATCTCGGACGTCGTGTTGCTTTGGATTTGGTGGAATGACTTTCTGACAGAAATGTAACGTGTGACAACTTTTTCACTTCGTATGAATTGACAGAAGATTTACATAAGAATCGCAGGACTATTTTGGGAACAATAAGGAACAAAAGCCAATTTATCGTACAGAAGTTGTATATGAACATAAATTGCAAGCAGTTATGTTGTCATATGTTCCTCACCGGTACCGATTTGTGACATTGCTCAGTACATACCACAATGTTGTCAGCATAAATGAGAATAGTGAAAAGAAGAAACTAAACCTCATTGAAGACTACAACAAAACCAAGAGTGGAGTTGATACTATGGATCAAATGGTGGCTACGTACACATGCAAACGAAAAGTCAATAGTTGGCCAATGGGAGTATTTTGTAACATGCTTAATGTTAGTGCGTTGAATGCATTCGTGACGTTCATTGCATTGTTCCCGAATTGGAAAAATTCTAAAACGAACCATAATATTCGTCGTCGCCTTTTTATCGAGGAGCTTGGACTGAATCTCGTTGAAAAACAGATCACTAAACGTAAAAAACAACCTCAAAGTAATAATGCTTCCAGTGTTATTCAAAGAATTCGGGAGATTCGCCATTTACCAATGACATCAAAATGAGGCCGATGCTACATCTGCACATATAAAAATAACAAAAATTTTTTTTGCTACACGCTGTGAAAAGTGTATAAATTTCATTTGTGCTGAACATAAGTTAAATTTATGCGAAAAATGTACAAATAATTGACAAAAGTCAAAAATTCAATTTTTTTTTTAATATATGTAATATTATAATTAATTTCATTCTAAATATACCTTTATGAAGTTCAAATGTATTAATATGATAGTAAACAATATAATAAACATAAAAAATCACAAAACATAAATGGTTGTTAATTTTTTTTAGCTTTTTACAATTAAAAATATATATGCATGCGCCCGATTAGATGTATTTCTCGAGGGACCGATGAGGGTTAAACTGTAACTTATTATATTAACCCATTAGCACTTAGTGCACATTATTTTTTCAAAAGTTTTCATCGGTAAATATTTCGACCGCATTATCTTAGACTCTTCCAGCCTCTTCTTCTGAGACTCAAATAATTTCATCTAAAAAAGACCTAAATATTTAATAGAAAAAGATAAATAATTGCAAAATTATTCCAGCCACTTTAGAAACGAAGCAGATCTTGGCTAAAACAGTGTTTACGCCAGGAGAATGGATAATATAGTTATTTCTTCATCTCCCTCATTTGTTTCTCCCCCGGCTAGATATGACATAACTAATGAGCGCAATAGCTCATTAAATTTAAGAGCGTTGTCGAGAAAAAAATTTTCATTTCACGCCTTCACCCCGACACAACAAGTGAAAATGTATTGACGTTTGTCAAACATAACCAATCAGTAAGTCAGACTGTTTCTGCTTATGCAAAAAAATTGCCAATAAACCGTCCAACGCATCATTTATTCTCACAGTTGCTGCTGAAGAGTTTGCAACTCTTCTTAGCTCTAATTTGTGGGCTGATAATATCTTCGTTTCAGAGTTTAAGCCTAAACACAGGTCTAGAAGGACGAATAATATCGCCAGTTAGACCCAAAAAAACTAAAAAGACTTTCCCTTTACTATCAAAATGTAAGAGGATTGCGTTCAAAGACGCGCGACATTTTTTTATCAACTCAGAATTTTTCTGAAGATATTATCGCGTTAACTGAAACTTGGTTGAACGGAGGAATTACTGACTTAGAACTGTTTGACAATAGTTTTCAAGTATATAGGAAGGACAGACGCGCTGACAGTAATTCTGTAGTTGGTGGTGGTGTCCTATTAGCTGCAAGGAACTCCTGTGTTAGTTCCTTTATAGATATTCCCTGCTCTGCTAATATCGAACTTATATGCGTTAAGGTTATACATTGCAATTCTAATGTATATGTTATAAATGCATACGTTCCTCCAAAGAGTAGTCTAGAGGTCAATGCAAGCCTTGCGGATTGCATAGAATTTATATTAAATTTACTTGACGTTAATGACGACATTTTGTTGTTGGGCGATTTTAATTTGCCTGATTAAACACATTTTTGTGCATCTTATTCGAAGACACGCCAAGAACATGTTTTTGTTGACAATATATGTTCTGCCTTACAACAAGTTAGTTGTATTTATAATAGTCTTGAAAGGCTGATTGACCTAGTCTTAACTACAGATAGTAATAATGTCATTGTTCAGAAGGCACTTCATGCTTTGACTACTATTGATAATTACCATCCACCTTTGAGTATTTGGTATAAATCCCTTGGGAGAATATGGTAAATTCAAGCTGTGTTGACACAGTTTATGAATTCAATTTCAAAAAAGCTGACGTTTTGAAGTTGAATCATTTACTTTATAGTAAATTAAATATAATTACAGAATAGTTCAATAATAGTTCAATAAATTTTTTCTATACGGAGCTCTTTGCCATGTTTTCTCATTCTGTACCATATAGTCTCAAATTTGCGAAAAATTCTGCGTATCCTTGGTACACAAAGGATTTAAAGACTCTTCGCAACAATAGGAATAGGGCATGGATGAAATATGTTTGCAATTTTGACTCAAATGATCTAGAAACATACAAACGTTTGTTTCTGGAATTTGAGAATCGCTCAGCTGCATTATATAATGAGTATTTGGATAATATGAAGCTGAGTATTTTGTCTGATCCAAGAAAAATTTGGGATTTATATTTAGTTTTTTTATTATATGAACAACGCACCCAAAGTTTCTTTGGAGCATATATCTTTTACCTCAGAGGATATTTTTAAGTATATTGAATCAATCGATGAAGATCTTAGCGCTGGACCAGATGGGATTCCTGCCGCAGTATTAAAACAATGCGGCTCCATTTTGTGTCGACCACTCTCGTTGCTTTTTAATAAATCAATTAATAAAAGTAATTTTCCTCTTTTCTGGAAAAAGTCTGTTATCAGTCCTATTTACAAAAAAGGTTGCAGGAATGACGTCACTAATTATAGGCCTATCGCTAAGTTGTCTTCGAATCCTAAACTTTTTGAGCGAACAGTGTACGATCGGGTGAAAATTCACTGTGGGCAAGTCATGACGACTCGTCAGCATGTTTTTGTACTGGCAGATCCACTGTGTCTAATCTCCTCGATTTCACTACATTCTGCTTAAAATCTCTTGATTCTGGTAGCAGGGTCGATTGCATTAACACTGACTTAAGCAAAGCTTTTGATAAATTACCACATAATCTTATTTTATTAAAATTTAAATTAATGGGATTTCCACAGTATTTTGTAAATTGGATCAAATCGTATTTGATGGAGCGATCTTATCAAATACGGTTCCGAGGCGTTTTGTCTTCTGAATTTGTTGCAGAATCGGGTGTTCCTCAAGGAAGCTACCTGGGTCCACTTCTGTTTATTTTGGCAATTAATGATGTTACCCACGTCATCAAACACTCTCATTTTCTTATTTATGCAGATGATATGAAAATATTCAGAAAAATTGGTTCTAATGACAATTCAGACCTACTTCAGTCAGACTTGAACTCCTTTGGGGTTTGGTGTTCCAAAAATAACATATTTTAAAATAGAGATAAATGTCAAACTATGACCTTTTCGCGTAAAGGGAACAATTTTATTTTTGATTACAAAATTAAAGATACTGCATTAAGTCGTGTAACTACCATCAAAAACCTTGGTATATGCATGGATTCTAAATTGTCGTTTAACATGCATATTGATAGAATTTGTAAAAAAGCGTCTTCTATGCTTGGTTTTATAAAATGGTGGTCCAAAGAGTTTTATAGCTTAATAACAACAACAACGCTGTATTATTCAATTGTGCGTCCTCACTTGGAGTACACAAGTCAAGTTTGGTCCCCACATTAAAATGGGCATGTTGATGGTATAGAAAGAATTCAAAGGTTTACTCTAAGAGGCTTGAGTGGAACTGACACATTTAACCTTCTTTCATATGAGGATCGTTTGAAAATATTAAAGATGCAATCTTAAAGTGAGAGAAGAAAATCTGCTGATATCGTCTACTTACACCAACTCATAACTGGTGTATTCGATTTTCCAGAACTTCTTCCTCTTATAAAATTTTAACACTAACCGTAGAAGCAGTAGAAACTCTAACAACTTGATTTATTTACCATTTTGTTACCAACTGTAGCGTGTTTGATGTTAACTTGTCGCAAGGTCAACTCAAAAGTAGATTGAAAACTAATGTATGATTAGATCTATAAAAACGCATGGTTAGTTGTTATGTTTTGTGTTGTCCCTGAGCCCAACCCATATTATGGTGGGTAAATTTTTCTCCCTTTTGGTTTTTTTTGGACCAATTTTATCGATATCTTTGAGATATTTCAATAATATTTGGTTTGGATCTTAAAATGATCTATTGCGGAGAAAGTGTGAAAAAGCTGTAGTAACTGAACTCTATTGTTATTGCATGTTATACACGAAAACGTTCATAACTTCGCAAGTTGGTTGAAGTTGGTTCTAGTTTTTACATTTTTTTAAAATATGAACTCCATTCTCGACAATTATATATATAAGAAACGTTAGGAAGCCCTAGCTAAATAATATTGATGTCTAAAGTTTAGCATAAATGAAATTTTAGTACTCTATAAAAATAATTAATAACATTTTTAATTTAAGTTAAACCTTAAAAAATGTTCTGCATAAGTTTTCTGGAGTATTGCAGTTATATAAATTAAATAAAAATACTACTTAATCTATTTACGAAATCTTCATAAAATTATTTTCTGTTTTAACTCTTTTTGGTATATAAAAGCTAGACCAATATATTGCAAATTTGGAGGACTTTACAAAAAAAAGAATTTTTTTTTAAATTTGGACAATGGGAAATTGATAGACAAATAAAACAGATATATAAAAATTAATTTTACACATGTTTCAAAAATAGGTTTTTTTTAACTATTAGCCAGTGTGCGTTATTGTTAACCATTGAGCTGTACTAATAGCATCGGGCTTTTGGCTGGATTAGTTCTCGTCACATTCTCCTGAATGAACGGATCGAACCATATGGTACAAATATAGCTGGTCGCCTCGAATATTTCAATATTATATGTTCTCTGGCATTTCTCCAATTGGAATGCGTTTGAAGTTTTGTTTGACCTGGCCAAACGGAATAAGCAACAAAAGATTTAAATTATTAATACATACAATTTTTACATAGTGCCTGCGATTCCGAAAGCCTGCTCCAATATTTCCTAGCGAGATTACTAGCATGGAATGGCAACTCGTTGAAGTGAAAAGGCACACGAACCATTGCATCACATCTTTGTAGCCAGTGTTGGTAGGAGTTCCATCGCAACTAATAGCAGTCAAGTGATCCATACTGAAGTTTTCTTGACTCAAATAATTGACGATGCTCCTCTGGACTTCCAAAGCAGTTCTGTCAGTGGGCGTCTTCACCTCACGATCATTTTTTAATAACTCTCTTGCAACGCTCTTTTAGCTGTTTTTTTCTATTGGTGTTGGTATGTATGTAATGCTGTGAAATTGTTTGGTGTTACAAGATTGCTGATCTGCAGTTGGTGTGGAACTTTGCCATGATATTGTGCAGTGGTCGTTGACCAAGTTCCGAACGATTCTTCCTGGAAAACTGTTTCTCGTGAGTATTGTTTGCACCTTTCGTATCTTGTTGTCATGTTATTCCTTGTCGCTGATGGTGAGTACTTTTTGATGAGGTTTTTGGCTGTTCTTATTCTGTCACATGGGTTGTGTGGGATGGAAGTTGATCATTCGTTGTGATGCTGTTGGTTTTGTGTACCACTCTGTACTGATTTTGTTGATATGTCTGTAGGTTTTAACGTCTAGGTATGCAAGGCTATTATTCTGTGCTATTTCTACTGTAAATTGAAAGTTTTTGTGATAATTAGAAAGTGTGTTCAGTATTTTCTCGGTATGCTGTGGTGTGATTAAATACGAAAATGTCATCAACGTATTTGCATAGGCCTTTTATGTGAATGTTTTCTTTTTTTAGGTCTTCGATTGTCGTGTCGAGTTTTTACTCCTATTTAGGCAGTCCAGTACAATAAGGCTGTTGACAGTTTAAAAGTACATTTAACCCTTAATTGCATGACTTTTTTCCCTTCGTATAAAAATTTGTTATGTTATTATTTGCGATTAAAGTGGTTTAGAGACTGTATAAAAAATTTCGATGATCTGCAATGAAGAGGGACGCAGTTACGCAACATAGCATAAATGCAATTTCATGCAGGAAAGCAATTAAAATTACAATACGATGGCTTAAATATTATTTATTATTTTACGTATATGATATAAAATTATATCGAGAGCTTATATTCAA
Source organism: Dichetophora obliterata (assembly GCA_963920525.1). Classification (NCBI taxonomy): domain Eukaryota; kingdom Metazoa; phylum Arthropoda; class Insecta; order Diptera; family Sciomyzidae; genus Dichetophora; species Dichetophora obliterata. The sequence continues at coordinate 161,716,333 of OY986436.1, forward strand.
TATGCCCTATCAACAAAAAAAACTTTTTTCAGGAAAGCAAAGAAACCGTTTAAATCTTTCAGTATACAAATATTCACCAACCAAAGTACCAGAATATTATATTAAAAGAATGACAAGCTTCCATAAGCAAAAAAAAATAGTGAGATCTCGTACTTTTCCTTTAAGTGTACATAGGTTGTTTTGTATTTCAAATATTTTTTTTTTCTTAAATGGAATCAGTAGATACATCTTTTTATTCAATAGTTCTCGTGATTTTGGATGGCAACTCTGGTAAAATATAAAGTGACATCAAAATTGTGAAGCTCTCTTAAAAAGTGTAAAAATCATTAAATAAATTAGCTATTTGATCTCAAAAAGTAGTGCAAACGTTTTTAATATTGCTTGTTTATACTATAATAATCAAAATTAACACTTCATATTAAAATTAAAGTGTAAATGAGCGCGAAAAGATTACTCGCTGTCACTTCGCCAGAACATAATAATTGTTCTTATAAAAAACAACAAAAATAGCATCAACGTCGGTCAGAGCAGCCATGGCAGTAGGACAAATGTCAATAGATGAGCTGAAGACCTTTATGGGAAAGCTTTTAGATGAAAACAATGCAAATTTGGCAACGAAAGATGATATGTTGTGCTTAAATGAGGAGATCCTACAACTCAAAACAAGAAACTCGGAGCTCTCATCTAAACTTGAGAAGATCCAAACGCAATGCAGTTTGCTCAAAAGAGAAGTTGACTTTTTGTAAAAAAAAAACTTGCGAAAAAAATCTCGCCGTGAGCCTCACCAAACATCCGAATATGAACTCTCGTGATGAAGTCAAAAAATTATTTACATCACTTGTTCCAACGAACCGGCTCCTATTAATTCGATTCGCGTGCTACCCTCAAACTACAAAACATGCAATGTTTTGGTGGAAACCAATTCAAAGGAATATGCTGATACATAATTACAATACTTGAATATGCTGATACATATTTATGCTGATACTGATACAATGCTATATAACTCCAGCAAACTAAAAGGTTCGGTATGGTCATACATAGAGACTTCCCACTGGAGAAAAGAAAAGTGCGTCAATCGCTGCTGTGATAAAAGCGATCAAAAATTGCGATGCTAATGTGGAGGTGAAAATCAAAGGAGCAACATAGGTGGTAGCAGGGAGGATTTTTAACTGGTGCAGAGAGAAGGGGCTTGTTTTTGACAGTACAGATGGCTGCGTCATGCTCGGCGAATTATATCTGGGATTCAGCTTGTCCAATACAGAGCTTTAACGACCACCAAAAGAGCCGAATTTCAACTTTAGCGTTCGCACCAACCAGGCATCCATGATTGTTAATACACAATCGCCTGAACGTATGCAACATAATGCCAAAACCAGTGTATGAAAAAGAAACGTCTGCCAGTTTGATAGTAAGAACCAATGTATCGAAAAGAAATTAAATTTAGATGTAAGTAACTTGAATATATTTGGGCCTATTCTGCGGAATCTTTTACGAAAAAATTCTGTTATGATTTCCCATACAAATTTTTGAGCTGTCAAAAAATCTGTTACGAGACCAGAATTGGTATTCTGCACGACAATCTTTTATGAAATCTGCTATAAATCATAGCAGATTTTTCGAACTGTCAGAAATCTTTTACAAAATCTTTTATTTGGTAATCTGCATGGCAAAATCTGCTATGAAATCTGTTATGAAAGACAACAGAATAACAGATACATTTTTCTGTCTTTTATCGTAACAAATTTTTAGAAAGTGAACATTTTGGTCTGAATTCTCTTGAATTAGTATTCTACATGAACAAATCTGTTATGAAATCAGAATAACAGATACATTTTTTTGCCTTTCATCAGAATTTAATTATTATTCTGTGTGTTCAAGGAAGAGAACGTAATCTGTTTGACTATGCATAAGCATCGGTCGCAAAAGTTCAACATATGATTGAAATTTATCAAAATCAGATGAAAACCAAGCCCACCTTCCATACTGAGTGACTATAAAATCGGTTAAATCTCTTTAAATGCCACTAAAACTAATGTAATAGCTTCAAATTTTGCACACAAGCAAATTGTCATAAAAACACGCCAACCTCCCACAAAGTAACTAAAAAAAATTGTCGGTCTCTTTTGTAGTTTTTCTTCTATTTTACTACGAAAAAACAAGATACAGGTTGTTGTCAATGATTTTCAGTCTTCTTAATGCAAACGGTGAAAAAATGTTTGTCTCCTATGGTTTAAAAAATAAAAATTAATTAAAAAATGTATTAAAAATCGCCGCGATAACATCGTAGAAGGAGAAATTAGCTTCTACCCAGCAGCGGATTTGCCAGTGGCTACCATAGAACTAATACAGAATAAATTACCAGGTAAGGAAGCATTACTTTTTTCAAAAAGTACTGCGTCTGCATATAGCAGAAGTAATTAACTCATACCTCATTACCTGTAATGTAGCATACAAGGAAAAGTAATGCAGTGATTTTTATAACTTAATACAAGTAGTATGTTACTCCATAACTTCTAGGTAATGCTGAAGTAGGGATGCCAGACGTACTGTTTTTCGCAGTACACGTACTGTTTTTTTTCAAATGTACTGTTTTCTGCATAGCACCTAAAACAGTACCAAAAAGTACTGTTTTTTACTCTTTGTACTGTTTTTTGTACTGCTTTCTTTTTGTTATTAAAAAAAAAAACAAAATAAAATATTTTTCAGTGTTTGATCACAAAAATTTGTTCAGTGTATAAAAAAAATTATGATTTGAAACACCCTGTTACAAAAGACGTCAAATGCTTACAACATTGTTATGTTATTATCATAATCCAAACAAAAGAAACAGCACAATCAACTGAATAATAAATATATGTATATATCGCGAGAAGATTTAATTTAGCGGACATTTTACACCACGGTAAGATATATTTCGAATTTTTGTTTATCCTAGTTTAAAAAATACATTTTCAGAAATGGAAAGCGAGGAGAATATTTCAGATGATATATTATTAAATAGCTCGAGCACAGATGTTGAAAAAGTAAGTTGTCGATCATCTTCTAAACAAAAAAAGAGAGCACGGCGTAAAAACAAATTCCAAGATAGCTGGAAAAGCAACTTTAATTGGATTACTAGAGCTAATGACGAGTTTATGGCAAAATGCATATCTTGCGGCGTTTGTTTTTCTATTGCTAATGGGGGTATTGCAGATGTCAAACGCCATTTGAAGACAGCAAAACACATACGAAATATGGGAAGCAGGTACCAAAAATCTGTAAGTTGCTTTTTAACCCATAATTCCAGTAAAGGTACAGAAGGAGCACAACAAGCTATCTCAGCAGCAGAGGCTGCATTCACGTATCATACCGTGTCACATAGTCACAGCTACAAATCTGCAGATTGCAGCAGCAAGCTATTTAAGGAGATGTTTGCCGATTCAAATGTGGCGTCCAATTTTAAATGTGGTAGGACAAAGATGTCAAAGATTACAACAAACATCCTGGCTAAGCATGCCATTAAAACAGTGTTAGATGACCTAGCCTTTGACCGCCCATTTTCTATATCGACCGACGCGTCAAATAAAGGAAATATAAAAACGTTTCCTTTAGTTTTACGGTATTTTTGTAAACATTCGGGTGTTAATACAAAACTGTTTTTTATAATTTTTATAATTTATAATTTAAATACCGAAATGTCAATTGATATTGAAGAGTCTATAAAGTCAAAATTAGAAAATAACAATTTAAACTTAGCCAACGTCACTAGTTTTTGTGCAGATAATGCTAATGTCAACTTCGGCTGCAAAAAAAGCGTCTTTGTTGAGCTTAAAAAATGTAACCCAGATATCATAGGTGTTGGATGTTTGTGTCACATCATAAACAATGCGTTTAAAAATGCATTAAAACTTATGAAGTTCGATATAGAGAATATTGTAATTAAAGTTTTTAATGAGTTTAGCTCATCGACAAAAAGAACATCCAATCTCAAAGAGTTTTTTGAATTTTGTGACTTAGAATGGAGTGAATTGCTTCGCCATGTACCAACGAGATGGCTTAGTTTAAACCTTGCAGTGGAACGATTATTGAAAAACTATGCACCCATAAAAACATATTTTCTTTCCAAAGATGATTGTTCAGCCGTTTTAAGGGAATTTTTTGAGTCTGAAAGTTCCGAAGCTTATTTAGGATTTATACACAATATTGGAGTTGCATTATCATCGTCTATAAAAAAATTGGAGGAGGATATCCTTGTTATCGTAGATATGTTCAAAATAGTTATACAGCTTCGCGACAAATTTGAACAACAAAGGAGCGAGAAGTTTTATGGTTACTTAGCTGAAACCGTCTGCAGAAATTGTAATGATCCACAGGAAATATCATTGTTTAAAAGACGAGCCGAAGCAGTTCTTTCATACATAATAACATACATCGAAGAACATTTCGATTTAAAAAATAATAAATTCGAAAAACTCAGTGTCTTCAATTTGAATTCTCACATATCTTTCCACGATTTTACTGAAGTGATTAAATTGTTCGGTATCAAAAATATTTTGATCTACTTTTCTACTTTTTGATGAGTTCATTTCTTTAAAAACTTTTGCTGAAAACGTAAAAAAAGAAACAACCGTAGAAGAAAAATGGAAAGCGTTTTTAAACCGTGGAACGTTTCCCAATTTTGAAAAAATATGTAATTTTATTTTTTCCATTCCTCATTCCAATGCCGCTACGGAAAGAATATTCAGCTGCATGTTTTCATTTTGGAGAAAAGAGAGAAACAGACTCTTAATAGAAAACTTGGAAAGTGAACTTATTATAAAAACTAACTACGATTATACCTGTATCGAATTTTTAAAGTTTTTGAAAACTGAAGATGGAAAAAATGGTATTTTAAAAGATGTACCAAAAAATGATAAATATTTATAAGATAACTTTTAAAGTGTTTTTATTTAGGTAAACTATATATTCCTACCATCTCCCAGTGAAGACTAGTTATTGAGTCTAAATAATTGAGACAGACCGATTCCAAGCCGATATTAAAATTCTTATTTTTTTTTTGGGCGTAACTGAATTTAATTTTGCTATTTTTTATTTTTTTTTGATTGAAAATTATTTGTCACGCTTGTAGCAATATTTGTGCTGTAAAAAATAATCTTTTTTTTCATTATCATGGATTGAATAATGGTAATTAAAATGTCTCAATTTTACATAATCAACGATGTTAACTGGTGTTTTTTATTTATTTATTTATTTTAAAATTTACATTTTTAATTTAAATGTCTCTCAATTCTTTAATCAAAAAAATTACAAACAAATATTATATGTATATTTTTATAATACTTATTATTTTAGGTATTCCTTTTTTGTAATCATTTTCAATTACTTTTTTTTATTTTAATGTTGAATGTTCAATTACTTTATTGAATGTGCAAATAATATTTTTAACTCGATTAATAATTAACTGGCTAGTTAAATTTTTTTTATTAATTCGTGATTTATTACAATTCTTTATTCAAGGAGAAAATTTAATATACCTATGTAATTTTTTAAATAATACACAATTTTTTTATTCATGAATTTACGAATATTTTTTAACTAAATAAAATTTAAAGTTTTATTAATACTTGTTAAAGTATTTCGTAGTTTCAGTTATGATCTCATGTTTTTGTTTTGTTTATGTTATTTTTATGTAATTTCTTATGTTTAAATATGTTTACTGGAATAAAATGTTATGTTTTTATTAAAAGAAAATGTACTGGTTTTTTTTTAATTGTACTGTTTTTTTTTTGTTGATGTACTGTTTTACCAAATTTTAATTCTGGCAACCCTATGCTGAAGGGAGGCGATCACTTACCTACTGTCTCATTCAATGTTAAATGTAAGGCCTTTTATGCATAGTAAGGTAATATAGTCGGAAGTAGTGGTCATTACAAGGTAATTGATGCTTCATATATTCGGAATATATTCCATCCGCTACTGGGTACACACTTAACATTTTGGTAGTATTTTACTTTAAGCTAAAATGGCCTTTTTAAAATTTTTGAAAGTAGATATACGCATACATTATACGGAGATAAATGCAAAAAGAGCCGCTGGCGAAAAATTCATGTTTTTATATATTAAGCTGAAAGTCCAAATTATTTTTTCCACTTTTTCAACTTCTGACCCCTATAACTTGTAAACTATACTTGAATTGTAATAACTGCGAGCAAGATTTTTGTAGCTTGGACAATATACTGAATTCCTTACATAATATTGATAATGTTATGTTAATTGGCGATATTAATGCACGAGTGGGAGATGAGCAGATAAAATGTGATACGATGCTTTGCAGTGATCAATTTAAGCTTATAAGGCAATCAAAAGATAAAATTAAAAACGGAAACGGAAAAAAATATTAGAGCTATTTCAAAATTTTGATATCTTCATATTGAATGGGTCGACTAATGAAGACGTGATGGGGGAGTTAACTTTTGTTGGAGATCCAGGTTCATCAGTTGCAGATTATTGTGGCGTGTGTGGTAAATGGTACGACATGTTCGCGACTTCAATGTGGGTACATTAACTTTTTCGGATCATATGCCGATAACTGTAGATTTAACCATAAACAAAGCTAGTTCAGAAAACAGTGTAGCTCTTTTGCCTAGGTTGCTTTGGAGGGAACAAGATAAGAAAATTATAGGAGGAGACTTAGTCAATTTAACCAGCAGATTGATTTAAGTCAAACAAGCACCGGCCAGCAAATGGACCCTTACATAGATGCGATCAAAAACTCGACCTCTTGTACTGATAACAGGTTTGAGGTAAAAGGAAAACAAAAATGGTTTGATTTGGATTGTAAAAAAGCTAGAGCAAGATGCTTTAACTTTCTGAAACTGGCAAGATCTCGAAATGGTGACTTTTTGCATTGAAATTGTTAAAGAATATACATAACTACTTAGGTATGATACTCACACCTCAAATAAACCACAAAAAGCACTTCCACAATAAACTTAAAAAGTCGATCTCGGCTATAAATTCAACTTGGAAGAACTTGTTTAGGAACAGAAACGTTGCTCATAGCGTAAAATTTCAGGTTTTTGAAGCTGCGTTAAGATCAATATAACTTATGGCTGCCAAGTATGGGGATACCAGTAGCATGAAGAAGTAGAAAAATTATATATATGCTATATATATATATATATATATATATATATATATATATATATATATGTATTTCTGATACGGTAACACTTTTACTAAAAACAAAAAGATTTACCAATATTATATATATTCTTTAATTCATATGTATAAAATGTTTTCTAAATTAGTTCGATGTCATATGCTGACTGTAGCTACAAATAAGCATCCACAAAAAATTAAAGCTTACTGTACAACAATAACTACTTAGCAAATTTACAACAACAACGCAAAGAGAATTACAAGATCCCAGCGGTTGCGCAGCGTTAGAGGGGATTAACCGAATTGACGGCGTTAAATATACAGCACTTTGCATGCTATATTTTCTGTTTGCCTGCTAGCAAGCACTTAGCACGTGCTTGTGCTACTGGTGATGGCACTTAGAGGATGTTGGCTAGCAACAAATTTTGCACTGCACTTGCTGGTGGTGGCACTTGGAGGACGCACTTGCTGATGATGGAAACCGTTGGCCCACACACAGGCAGACACAAACTCAAGCACTTTCGTTCATTTGTTTTTCATTAATTTGTTATTTTTTAAGTTTTTTAAGTTTACAATATTACAAGTTTACGAAATATGTTGCAAGTACATGCTCTCGAATTAAATATGTCGCAAATTGATAAAATGCAAATAAAAAAAAATATTTGCGCTAAAACACGACCGAAATGTGAAACGACAAAATTTGTAACTGTCAAAATTTCATCGTCCATTTGACACAGCAAAAGAGACAAATTTATTGCAACACACACAAATTTTATTCAACTTGATATTTTCTATCCTACCACGACTGAAAACTTTCCGATTGACACACAGCCATAGTTGACAACTCTGAATATAAAATGCCGCAGTGGTGAAAATAAAAAGCCACTGACAAATGCAACAAGTATGAAAATTGTCAAACTTTGTTTGACGATATGCAATAAAATAAGAGCATGCATGTAATTATTTGAATGTTCAACATATTCCTTTATCACAACTTAAAGATTAAAATGTTAAAACACTCAATCCATACATTATTTTTCTTGTTTGCAAACGAAGTTCCAGCAGAAAAAAGCAGAAAGAGAAGAAGATCGATCCATTTTTAAATCTCACCATGAATAGCAGCTGTTTGAGTAAAAGCAATTTTTTCGAAAATGTTGACAAATACAACAACTGAAAAAATTACAAAACTTTAAAGGCATATACATATATACCAATATAAACCGAACTCATAATAAGTTTTTGTTGCAAACATCTTATTGCAACCTAACTTACGTATTTTTATACTAACAAACAGGTTATATGCATTAATTTCAGGAGTTTCCAAGTGATTTCTTTGTGAGCTTGAGGCCGATTGTGGACGATTTCCTTGGAAAAATACGATG